>CM070096.1:6722500-6880000 GCA_036178185.1 Liparis tanakae | reverse complement strand
TATCAAAGTGCGTCAGACTAAATTGGCCTGACAAGATAGAGAGTTCATTATCAGCCAAAACGCTTGGGAGTGTGTTACTCTAATTAATTTGCTATAATGAAGCCTATGTTTTTGTTAAGCTCGGAAATACCTCAATGCCACATTGTTTACTGGGAGTTTTCGTCCCAGCTCCACTGGGTTATGATTGAAAGAGGAGTACGGTTATTATATGCTATGCTCTCTTTGACACGGTGGAAGTTAAAGCCTGAATTTAAGGCTTCGCTCTCCCAATCAACATTAAAACTCTTCCATTCCCTTCAGATAAGTGCTGCCCCCACTTTGCCTGCACTCTAACTCACAATACCGGGCGGCGTTGGCATCAGAAACTATTTTCAATAATTGATTCCACACTCTAATTGAACAGCACGACTGAACGACATAGCTCATTACTTTACTCATTAGTTAATTATCGGAGAAGTAGGACAAGTCAATAAAAGTGAAGGCAGTAAATTCCGATACTAATTAGCCGCGCTTCCTTCAAGACATATTTAAAGGCAGATTAGTTACCTGAATGTCCCACGATGGAATAGGGGGGGGGGGGGGGGGGCTGGTGGGGTGGAGGGAGTATAGGAGGAGGGGGGACACTGGCAGGAGAGCTGGCTAAGGTTGGATGCCGAGCATCATTAAAGTGGGAGAGATCATAGTTACAGCAATGTGATGGAACTCCCCCTGAAGACGACTTTCAACCACACAGGGATTCAAGGTGAGGACAGATACGAGTAGGAAATTAGTTCAGAGGGAAATCTGCACCCAAAAAAAAAAGATGGATTTTGGTCTTTTCCTTTCTGTCTAAATGATGTTGTGTTAATAGTCATTGTTTAAAAAATATATATATTTATTTAAATTAATGTACAATATAAATTGATAATAGCATCAGTAATAGTAGTAGCGAAATGTATGAATAAATAAATGAGCAAATTATAATCAAAGACAGCGTGAATATAAAACTGTGATGATTCCTGGTGATTAAATCGGTAAGGAACAATAGTACGAGTGACTCGTCAGTAATATCAACTAAGATTGTGTCCTTGACATATTGCTCCAAATTGATTAATGAGGAGAACTGATTAAAACAATCTATTCCCTTTCATTATGAGCCTCTCTGCCTCTATTTGTTTTCTTGGCTAATGCTGCTTATAATAACCGTTTGACACATTGGGCCCACAGTGAATAGCCGTGACTGGGTTCACGCAGTCCTAACAGGGGGGATTTGTAACAGTATAGCGGCAGATGCCCCGTCAGCCAATCACAAGGCGGGAAAGAGGGCCGTGCGAAGCCAACGCTAGTGTCTTTTTCAAATGCAAATGCTACAATGTGATAATAAACACCTGACATGGAGCATGACTGAATTACCCTGCCTGTTTAATCAAAGGCGTCTCTCCCAACCCTCTGTTGCCCCTCTTTTTCTGCCTCCCTCCTCTTTCCATAATATCTCATCGCCCGCTCCATATTTCTTTTGCTCTTCATTCTTATTAGTTTTTCCATCTCTTTTGACACTTTTCCTTCTTTCTTTACTCCTCACCGCCTCTCCTCCTCCCTTCACATCCACTTCCTGGCCTGTTAATCTTCCTCCCTCCATCCCTTTTCTCTCCCTTCTATCGCTCAGCTGTTTTCACACTCATACATTATCACTTTTTCCGTCAATTGGATTTAACCGCGCTAAGTTTTGTGAGGAGCCATCAACGGAGGCCCCTTGGGGACGAGGAAATGACAGAAGGCGGCCTTTATTTACCTCTGTGGCCCCTACCGTGTCGTCTGCTTAATCATGTGGCTAATCGACAACACTGTCTCCCCGCTCGCCCGCACCCGGACAATGGGGAACCTCATTCATATTTAATACAATGGAGTGTTTAAGTCATTGCACGCGTCTGAGGAGGAGGATATTGTGTTTCATTGTGAAGGGCTCCACAGGGACCTCCTCCCTGCCCACCCAGGCCTCCCTATCTGCCCTCCTCCTCACAACGAGCATATGCTTGGCACTTCTGGTGTTAAGCAGGCGGGCCCCGGCCTGTGCAGCTGGCTGGACGCGAGGGCTCCGGCCCGCTATCAAAGCGTTCGTTCCCATGATTAATTCAAACGGTTAATTCAGCTTTATCACGGCTTACGGAAAATTACCAAGACAAATATGTACTCCGCTGAAGAATGAATTACGTAGAAGCGTCTTTAATAATGCAACAGGGCGTATAATAGGGGCTCTTTTCCTCGCAGTAATCTCCTCGCCACCTCCACTTTAGAGAGCATGGTGTCAGATGCTGGGCGCCATGTGCTGCCTCTGTTCTCTAATAGCTCTAAAAAGGGGATTAATCCGACAGAAAGGATAATGCTGTGCTGTACCGGTTTGTGTGTCTGTTGCTGCTTAACTCACTTGGTAATGGTGGAAAACTTACATAACTGCAAACACTGGTATTGATGAGAGCAGCTGATTTGTAGATGTAGTCCTCCTCCCCGTCCCTATCTCTCTGTGGCTGTCTCCTCTCCTCCCTGGTTCTTTAAAAGATTAACCAGGGTCATTAAGGACACCGAGAAGGTTCATTTTGTCGTTACGAGTGGCAAATTAATCATGGGGGGATGCCATTTAATGACACACTTCCCTGGACTGATTACTTGTGTTCTTGCTAATTACATTGGTTAACTACAGTGCACCTATGAAGGTCCTTTTGGTATTTGGTCTCTCAGGTCCACGGGCCTCCTTAAAGACACACTCACACGCTTTATTTTCTCCTCGAAGCAAATTAAAGAACATAAAAGAAGCAGCTGTGTACGGCAGCGTACCCCGACGAGCCCATTACTGACGCGCCTGCCTGTGCCACGGAAAGGACTTAACTGTGTCCTATAACCTTAAAACGAGAGCACGCCGCCCGCTGCAGTTTTATTCTGACGCAGTGCTGCGGCGCCTTCCCTCCTCGTCTCTCAGTCCTTGTCCAAACGAGAAGAGCACAAAAGCTCAGCGTCATTAAAAAAACACCGCCATTAGGACCGGCTGGCTTCATTTGTTCTCCATTATTACTGAAGACGGCTCGGCCTTCAGAGCCTCTGAGGTGGAGAGCGCTTACACTGAGGGCCACAGCCCAGTTAATAAGGAGGGAATCTTGGGGCAGGTAAAGGTCAAACTGGACACTTCCTAGCAAAGAAACATTTATTTGAATGGAAATGTCAGCGGAGACCGTGGGGTCAACAGCTCCAGGCTCACTTGGACCTGGGTGTGACTCCTGACACTCAACAGTGGACAGGGGCCAGATAATGGGTTAAGGACCCTGATGGTTATCTCCTCAACTCTGGCTTGTTTTCATTGCTCTTCTCCCCATGCCCCTCCTTCCATCCCTCTGTCCTCTCTCCCTCCCTCTAACGACGACTGAGGAGGGGTTAAATGGTCCAATTCCACAGAGATGTTTGGGGGGGGGGGGGAGATATGTGACAGATGTACCGCGATAAACGTGACGCTGGCGTTACATAGTGAGAGCAACTCAGAAGGGGACAATAATGGGAACGGTGTTCCCTTTGTGATGTGTGCCAGTACTATTTATAGGGTTGTGTGTTTGTAAACAACCAGAAGTCCCACCTTATCACTATCTTAATTGGAAGGTTTATTTATTTATTTATTCAAGATCACAATCCAGACCTGTTATTTACTCTCAAATTATTTATCTGCCAAGTGCTTGAATCTGAGGCTAAGTTTGTTTTAGCAGTAATTGTTTTTCATATGGATTTATCTAATTTTAGGGATACAATAATTTGTTTTTCATTTGGATTAATTATCAGTTGGAGGAAAATTGCAGTAATTGATATTTGACTGTCAGCATTTTTAAATTACAATACACAATGATTTAAATCAAAAGGATTTTAATCCCATGGGGGAACAAAAATACTTTTTCAACATGTGAAATGAGGAACACATTTTTTTTTCAGGAATGCAACCCCTTTGTGTGGAAAATAGCAGACAAATATCCACATCTTCCTCATGTCAAAATCTGTCAGAGCATTTCGAGTGCTTTGATATTTTTTTTTCCTCTTGCTCATATTGAGACGGCTTAGAGGAGATCCTGAAAAGACCTTTTGAAATGGACCAGAGCTGGCAGTCTGGCTATTTGGTAACCCCCTCCTTTTCCTCAGCCTGTTTTACAATCTCATTAAATCGGCCCTTTGTTTTGCCACTTTCCAAGCTCTGATCTCTGGCTTAGGACGAGTCAAGAGGCCGAGACAGTTTGAAAAAGGCTCCCTCCGCCACAAAGAGGCCGCTTGTTCACAATCGTTCCCCTCTTCAACGCCACCCGGACAAAAAAGAGAGGGAGAGAGCAGGAGGGTCATTCACTGGCGCGTTATCGTGAGAACTTAATGAAAGTTTTATAACTCTTGAAATGTTTATGACCTACCCACTCAGCAGCTTGTCTCACCAATTGATGGCTGATTCTGACACGAGTTTGCACGCTCAGCTGGTCCTACAGGGGGAAAAAATAAGGAAATGATTGAGAAATCAATGATCTGATATTCGCCAAAATGCCTGTGATAAATTTGTAAAACAGACTTAAGTGTGAATTGAATAGACTCTCCTACTATAATCGAGGTGAGACGATTATCACCTGCGTGAGTTTTTGGTGTACATGCCATCCTTGGTTGTGTAGAGATTTTATAATCTGGTTAAAGTCTTCCTCCTCTTCCCTGCCCAGCTGCTTTCCATCTCTTGATAAATACTTCTCTATTGTGGCCTTATTATGCAACATTCCACTCCATTATGTCACTACGTTTTCAGGGTGTAAAAGGGTGTAAGGGTGTTTCAAGGCGAAAATCAAAGTGAGATTCAGCTGCTGTTACTGCACCGTGTTCGGATCCAAATAATACGTTCAAAAGCGTTGCATCGATGAGCAAAATTACCACTGAGTGCAGCCTCTTTCCCTCAGTAGACAGTAGTTACTGAATTACTCCTCTTGGTAAGACTTAGCGGAGATCCATCTTGGTACCGTGAACCTGTCATGGAGCAATGAAGGGGAATCCAGCGCCCATCTGAAACAAATGACAAAGTCTATCGCCCAAGGCCCCTCTCTCCCTCTTCTTAACAGCTAGGCTGAGAAGCCATCACTGTCCACAAAATATGATAAAACCCATGCCATAATAGGATTCATAAACATGCCCAAATACAATTTGCTGAGATGTATTTCAGGAAAAGACAATCATTTACAACTTCTGAGGGGGATTTAGAATAAGTATGTTTGTATGCAAATCCGGCAAACACGTTTTATGTACTCCGCTCCCACTGATCATGAAAGCGCATTAGATTTATGGCAATGTGTGTGCATAATTGTGAAGATGATGGGGTGGGGGAAAAGAGGAAGGAGAAAAAGAAGAAGAAGAAGTCTCGGGATTTATACTGAGACCTTTTTGGGGGTTTCGATTAGTGTAGAATGAGCCCAGCTTTCATGCCCCCGACATGGAAAACAATCGCTGCCACTTGGCTGAGTCCTGGGCATCCAGGCCCCCATTGCTTCCACATGGGATGCCGCCAACATTCGCTTTTGGCAATAAAGATAGCCGGGGACAAAAGACAGGCAGCAAGTACCTCTTGGCAAATTCTTATTTGCAAGCAGGCCTTCTTAATTTGTAGTTGTTGTTGTTGTTTTTTTCCTTCTTAGAAAGAAGAGCATTCAGTAGTGAAAAGTTTAACAAGGGGACATGTTCTGGAGGTGCGGTTGGGTGGGGTCGGGGATAACAGCGAATAAAGGTACCTCTAACAGGTACTTGACATTATTAGGATAAAAGTTTGATAAATTAAAGTCAACCCTCCCAACAGGGCACAACATACCTGGAAAAAATAATAAAAGCGGTTCTGATTTTCTTATTTTTATTCGTTGAAAAAAACCACTCTATTCTTAAATGAAGGACCTCTCCAACTATTCTACTTCTGTCTAGATTTTGCGTTTCCTGTCATATCCCTAAAGTCTGCAACTTTATAGCCTTCATCTGAGAACGAAAGAAACATTTAGGGTCTTATATAATCCTCTAGTAAAGAAACTAAAGCATCCTGATTGGCCTTCTATAAAGATGCCACTTTAAATAAAGAAAGTGCTCCGACGTCTAATGACTTTATGCTACCATGGCCTTATGTAAACACCATTAGAAAGTTTAATCTAATAAAGTCAAATTTACAAACTCATTTATTACCAATAAAGGAGAGGAGAAACACCTGCTTCATGCCACCTTAACCTCATTTTGAGACGTGTTTTCTTTTCTCTCTGGTTCCTTCTGGAGAAACCGTTATGTGTAATGTGGCATGAATTTGTGCGTCTGAGACAGCAGCCTCCTCTTCCTCTATCTCAGCCATTGGTGGGAGAAAAGAAGGAAAGGAGTGAGGGGGGATTGACCCAGGAATCTGGAGTTTTTGGAATGAGAGTTCAAAGGAACTCCCCGCAGCCTATATAAACCACCCTCAATTGGCACAAAGAGGAAACTCAATTTGCAGGGAGCTGCGCTGTATACTTTTTATAGAGGAACTTTTAGTCATTAGGCCATATACTCCATCTCACTCAAAGAGCCAGGCGACGCGGCAGGAGGCCACAACGTGCTTCTTCTACAAAAAAGCAGGAGAGAACACCCCCCCCCCCTACACACTCCAGAGAAGGAACAAAAATCTCTTAATGAGAGCCCAGTTAGTTCCTGTGTCTTCAGATGGTGTCCTGTTTGTTCAGCAGAGCAGGGGGATCTGTGTTAACCCTTCCACAACGAAATCTGCTTAGAAGGTGTAATCCTATCTAGTATGCATGTAGCAGTCTTCAGGCGGGGCTGTGCAGGAAAAACAGCCAAAGATGCTGTATCAAATTAAACATATGTGTAGAAAAAAAAAACAACACTCTTTTGAGCAACAATCAGTCTGCATTGAAAGAGAATGAATTTCCTCTGAAAATCTAGTTTAAGGTTGTCATATTCATTTTAGTCAAATGGGATTTGAGAACAAAACCCAGTTCGAAACATGAAAAAAACACAGCCGATAGTTGATCTGTTTACAAAAACAATATTCACTGTGCATACGGGACCTTCATCAAAGCCCATCAAAAGTTCATAGCGCTTTAAATGAAATAGAAAAAGATCATTTTAAATATGGATGAAACACCCATTTATTTAAATATTATTGACATACATATTTAAATATAATAACATTTTAAATAGATATGGGGAACAATATGGGAATTGTCATATATTGACTGGGCCAATTATATATATTTGTATTATTGCGACTGATCAGACCAAGGTAAAGTAAATCTGTAGATCTGTAGCAAATGTTTATTTTTCCTCATCATTTCATTTATTTTAAATGTTTGTCAATTTCTTTAACTGGTATTTATGTTACCAGTATGACAGTTGTGAGCTTAAATATACATTTTATATATTTTTCATCTAAAAGCACAAATAAAGAGGACACTATGTGTGAGTTTATTACATTTCGAGCCTTGTATCATCCGTTCACAGAGGCTTCAGTGCAGATCTGCTGCTGAGCTCCGTCATGCCTTTGAGAATGTGTGGGTGTTGCAAAGCAAACCAAAAGTCATTGAACTGTCTGCTTATTCAACTCTTTGTAAAATCATCTTTCATAATCTACACCTCGCTTTGTCCACCTGGGTTCTTGCTGACCTTTGTGAACTGTGACCTTACCACACGGGACTCGCCAGCCATCATATTTGTCTCATTGTGTCCTTTGTTGCCCTTCCCGCCCCCCCGCCCTCCCCCTTCACTATGTATGGCAGATTAATGACAGCTAATAATATCTGATGTTCCTGGACATCGCGTCCGGTAATGAGATGCATTCCCAACGGGTCGCCAAGGTGTCACCACTAACAAATTCACCGCGGCTGTGTGCAATTAGCCTGTAAAAAGGGTGGAAAAATACACTAAATCAGTATCGGCCAAGATGGATGAAGCGCGCTGGAAGAAAAATACCCCATTGTTACCAAACACCCAATGAAGAGGAAGAGAGAGAGAAAAGGAGAGAGGGGAAAATGTCTCTTTTCCTCCTCCACATCTTTCTCCTGGCGGAGCTGTGGACAGGTTACCTTTATGGAAACATTATTCCTTGACTGCTCCCTGGCAGGAGTTCATTACAGCTCAGCCCTGCGTTGAAATATTCTCCGTAAAATGTCAGCGTATGTAAATGAGGACTCAGCCCTCATTCGCGTGTCATGTTTTGTTAAAAGTTGTTGCAACCTTTCTTTCCTACTCATTTCTGGCTTTTCTTTGGCCCTCCCCATCACTGAGTATACGGCTCAGCTCCAGAATGATCCGTATTCGCTTTGAAAAATAAATAATGTGCACAGATTAATTATTCAACTAAAACATTTAGAAACACAGTTTTATTGCTGAATTTAATAATGAACCGTCAAATAGAGCGTAGATTCGTTATATCAATTAATAATGTATTTAGTTATTTTGTACGTTTTCACTTTTTTAGGTCATTTTAATTTGAAATAAAACTCATAACTTAATGTCTGTTTAACCAACATTCCGAGGACGTCAAACTAAACACCAAATAATCGATTTTTGGTGTAATGTGGTCATATTAATATCCGTACTAGTAAGCCATATTAAATCAAGTTCAACGGCATCGATTCCTGAGGGCAGTTTAAATATTAGTGAGCATTAAATCAATATCAATGCAGGCTGTTGTTGAACTCTAAAAGGACGCTGGCATGATTCAACATTTATGCAAAACAACAGCTAAACTCTGGCATAATGTGTTGGCTGGTGCCATCCTCACTGTTTCGGGCCCTGTGGCTACTCTAAATGATGAGAATGGATAGAGCTTCCATTCACAGCCATCCATGTGTGCCCAGTAGCTCAAAGCATCGACTGGTTGCCCAGTCATCCACCAATGTGACAACTCGAGACCGAGCGCCTAACGCTCAAACACCAGCCACTTCCTGCGATGGAGACTCGCGCTGTCTGTGCCGATGATGTTCACACTCACAAGCGCCTTTTCTTTTTAGGGCGAGCTAGAAGCAAGGCTTTATGGTAAATAATTTCAATGTTTGAGGAGGCCCGTGGGGGGGGGGGGTCGTCTTAACTTATGTTGCCATGCATGTATGAATGCATCGACTTCTCTGTGTTGCGTCGTCAAAAATGCATGTTATGCAGGGATAGAGAAGATGCCAACTATTTCACCTAGAGCTGTGAGGAAAGGGGGATTTGGTGCATTGTGGGAAGAACGCTGCGGTACTCCCGTATTCAGCAGTCAGCTCCTCGCTCTGCTTTGTGCCCCGACTGTACCCCGATGCAGGGGCTGGATCTGTGGAGGCTCTGTCAGCCTAATGAAAATTACATTCACAGCCGCGCCACTTCTGCCTATACAGTCTACATTATGCAACAGATGAGCACTGGGGCCAGGGCGTCTAAGTTTGATAGCATTTCTTAAGCAGGATCAAACTGGAAGCGCGGGAGGAGTGTTGGCAGTGATGTGAATTTGATGAGTTCAACAGTAAAAATATTCACTTTTCTGGTATAATAAGAATGACAAACAGGTCGGTGCCGGGTAGATTTTTTGAGACTTTTTGTCGGGGGGGTGGGGGTAAGTGGGGGAATCGTCTTTGCAATATCATTACTGGGGGTAAAATTGATATAAAAATGAACTTTTTGGAATAATTGACTGTGTGCTCATAACGAGAGGGGATCCCGTCATTTGTTATGAGCCAAATGTATGCTACAATATAGGAAATCCAGTTAGGGGGAAAGTGATGAGTTTCAGGAAGGCACTGAAATCTACATGCAAATGCATAATAATCACACATCTACAATATTGCAATGTTAAGAAAAAAATACCTTGAATTCAATTATCATGTGGGCTGGAATAATCATAATGTTATTGGAAACTCAATTACGGAGGCAAGCCATGTCTGGAAATTAGCTGAACTTAGCTAAGGCAAGTCAGCCCCTTGAATTCATCAAGTATGGATTATCACAATATTACATGTTCACTTTGATTCTGCTGTCCAAAGACAAACATTCACAGTCACTGCTGCATACTCCCCACGTTTGTTTTATTCATGAACTGCGCTCTGATCTATTATACATACAAAACTGATTCTATGCTGATCGCCTCGGGCTAAGAGGCTCAGACATAGAATTAATTATATTATATACACATGCATGATAATTGTGTATGATTCGGTCAAACACAGAGGTATTTCTCTATGTGTGATTACCATTGTTGCTTCAGCGGCAATTATTTTCATTATTGTTGCTAATATTGTTAATGTTATTGTTTTCTCATTACAGCATTTCTCTGGGGCTTATTTTTAAGATATTAGGATGTATGTGACCGCTACTCTGGAATAAATCATGGCGTTGGCTGACGAGGCCCATGACATTAATACATAAACGGCACGCTCATATAGCAAGAAAATTACTTTGAAATTAAACACCAGGCTAGCACAGGTCGGGCCTAGGAAATAGAGATAAGGGTGCTAATTCATTAAAAAACATTAATGAAATATCCCCCTCTACATAGTGTGCGTGGAGACAACCATACTTTTGAATATTGCAACATTAAAAGTATTTCCTCTGGCTGATATGGAGGGTAGATCGTTATTTATTATTAATACTGTATTGGTTGATACTGGTGCGCCGCTTTCCATGCCTGAGCATGATTGAAAATATCATTTCCACTTGGTACTGGGAGCGTCACGCATGGTTTGGTTATCAAATTCCAACACCCACTGCAAGGTCCAATATGATTCCCCCCCAAGATTGTCCAAAGACATTTACATTAAACATGCCGGGTCTATGCAGAGTTTACTATCAAAAAAAGTCCCGCGGAGGTCAATTGCATGCCCGGCTGGTATTTCTCGTAAAATATATTGTTTTTAAGGCATGGATCGTGGAATAACGATCTGCATTTGATATTTGCATAGATGCATTTACAATGCGAATGCGTGGTATCGAGACGTCTGACTGTGAATATGGAAGCCGGAGGCTAGTGTGTACAGAAAAAAGCCTTATAAGAAATATTACTCCCACCTTTCAACTACCTTCGTATTGCCATCCGACTTGTCAGGCACGCTAACAGCCCGACTCCTTCTGAAAGTGGCGAGCGAGACGAGGACAGAAAGGGAGAATCGAGCGCTGTCATTTCTGTTTTCTCTGCTGTCCGGCAACAACGACTCTAGTAATTGACGCGTTCCCGGCCCTTTATGTTTGCCTCAACGTCTGCTTTCTGTCAACTTCCAGAGTTCCCATCAGTTCACGCTGCCACCAGCCCCTGCACCGCTGCTTCCCCTGCACCGCTGCCTGCCACGCCGCCTCGCTCCGAGACGACTTCAATCCCCTATTATCAGGAGGGCGCACATTGCCGCTCACAAGGGTTTAATTTATTTGTGCCTGTTTCAGCCCAAGATTAAAGTTTAATTGGCGCTGACTGGCAGCTCCCAAGTTTTGACTAATTCTCCTTATCGGGAATCCTTACCGAGTAGCTGTGGGCAATGTGAGGCCTGCCTGCGTGCGCGCGTGGCAATGGTGCCCACACACACACACACACACACACACACACACACACACACACACACACACAAGCTAACGCGCACATTCACACACAGAGGCACACGTGCAGTCAACATCCTAATCCCTTATTTTAATTGGTCGATCCATTGAGTACCTGTGACTCCATGTTTACTTGAGTTTTAAAGGTGCGTGCGCACATCATGCATGTTTTCCGTTTGTGCGTCTGCCCATGCGTTTGTTAACATGTGTTAGCTTCATTTCTTCTTGGCAAGGCCCCCGAAAAAAGCTTCTGGATTGTTGGATAATTAGACATTCATCGTTTTATTTACTCTGGACTTTATAATTGATTTCTAAAGGTGGAACTGTCGTGCTTTGGTGCAGACCGCTCTTGTGTTTCCGAAACACAAACTGAGGCTTCGTGACTTCAGTGATGTTATGCGAATGTACACATTTACAAGTGAAACGTCTCAGGCAGTGTTGCAAACACTAGAACAATGCCACGGTAAAAAAAAAACTAAACAACAGCAACATTGGATTGCGGGCTGATGCGGCTTGCGCTGCCACATTTTACATGAATCGTTCTCGCATAAATCATTATAAAGTGCATTACCGTAGAGGGATCGCATTTCCATAAGTGCGTGTTTATGCCAGAGTGATACACAAGCGTAAATAACGCTGATAATCTCAGCCTGTGTTTGATCAGCCAAATCTGAGTCTGAGGGTGCAATCATTTGTGACCTGTAATATTAGTGGCAGCTATTAAAAGCTGTGGAGGATTTGCAAAGCTTCATTTAGTCCGTCGGGGAGATGTGCGTGAAATAGAGTTCCTTTGGTCGTAACTAATGTCTCTAATTCTAATGAGCGGAGCTTCTGTGTTGCAGCTACATGCTCCTAAACTGGGAAGCACTGTATTAAGAAAGTACTCGCGAGGGCAAATGGACCGGTGTTCAAAGTCTTCGGTTCTGATCCGGCATGCAGATGTACACATTGGCACAAAAGCCTGCATCAAACCATTCGGCTGATTAACTTTGTCTGCTCCCTTTCATCCGCTCAAAAATACTCGCGAGAAACTAAAATTGTCGTGAAATTTGCCACAGCAAGTTTGGGCACATTTGAATATCTGGCTTTGACATGTTTCCAATAAGAGTGACATTTATAATGTGTGAGGAAGGGGAGATGTACCGAATTCAGCACTGAAAAAAAAGTAGGAAGGGAGGAGACACAAGTTAGGAGGGTGACTGAGTCTTCTTCGTGGTTTGGAAGTAGTTTCTCACCCGCCAGAGGAAATGTGAGATAAAGCCAAACTCACAGGTAGAGTGAGCGCTGTGTCCAAATAATGTTTTAATACACTGTCTTTGAGCAGATAACTGGGCTCGAGGCTACCTGTGACAGTGAAGGAGACAAAGGGAACACACATGTACAGGAATGTGCACAAACACAGAGCTCCAAGTTCACTTCCCTCTAGTGCTACCTGGTCAGATGGCTTGGATTATACTTGTCCATTCACTGCTAGTGTGTTGGTGTGTTGATAACAATGCTATACAATTATATGCATGAGAATTTATTTTGGTTATTTTAGTTTTTTGAGAGCAGACAGCAAGCGGGTTGGATGGTGGAAGAAAACACTTGTGAATGCTGGTTTATTGTTGGCACTGGGTTCGCTAAAATCAGTGTGAGCGTCTCACATCTGCACAAAGAAAAGATGCACCGATGAACACAAACACACACATGAATATATACTCTTCATGACTGGGGCAGACTTAGCTGGGAGCCATTTTTCTTGATTTTTGGAATAAGACGGGAATGGCGTCTCTGCTGTGTGTGTGTGTGTGTGTGTGTGTGTGTGTGTGTGTGTGCAAGAGTGTAAGTGTGAAGGGCTGTCGTGTTGACGTGGGGGAGGTTGTCCCTAATGAATCCCCCAGGTCGGAGGGTCTTTCATTGACGGCGGCTAATTTCACCTGACATTGCCTGAGTGCTGCTGAGCACGGCCTGGCAACCAATCGGCACGCATCAGTCTCAATCAGGAGGAGATGTTCCCTCTGTGATACACACACACACACACACAGACACCACTTAAAACAGGGTCAGTGCTGTATCAGTGTTTCCACAAGTCGCATCCCCAAGGAGAGCACCTGATCCTGACCAGGAGGAGAGCGGCTCGCTGAGTCTAACGCTTCCTGATCTGCGAGCGCTAAATACTGCTCCGACTCGCTTGTCACATCAGTCACACCTGAAGAAGAGGGAGCTCTTCGGCATCACCTTGGCTTATCGCCACTTGTTGCACGCCGCGTGACAACTCACGGTGTGCTCCACTTGAGGAGCGGCGGAGCGGCCTCCTCTCAAGCTGAAGTCGTGCAGCACCAAATAAACAGCACCTAGTCGACAGATGGCGTCACACTGGTGAGCTGAAGTGCAGCTGAGGCACAGCCAAAGAAACAGAGCTGCCAGTTATGGTATCACGCCATCCATGGGAAATGTGTGTGTGTGTGTGTGTGTGTGTCCACAGACTTTTAGTAGCTGTAAGTCTGATGTGTGTGTGTCCTCCAGTGTTCAATGGCAGTGCCAGTGACTTGGCTGGAGAACATGCACACCTGTACGTCACAGACACATGTTGGCAGTCTCTGCCGGTTCGCCGTGCAACCATAACTCAACAAACATCTCTTTAAATCATAAAACTGACAAATGCACCAACAATTTCTGCTTATATCATCCTCCCTCTGGTCTTTTTATTTCGCCCTTTTTCAAGGTCGTTACTGCGGGGCACGGAAAAAACCCGCCGTCCAACGTCGACTTATGATAAACAAATAGCGAGGCGGGAGTTGTTTACAGGAGCAAAAAAAAAACAAGAAACAATGTTGAAAAATGGGCGCCGCGGTTAGCTTTTGCGAAAACAATTAATGTTGCTCGCGGTGGGCAAAAGCGCTCGCGGCCAAAACCCATCTCTCGTTCTCCTCCGCTTGTGCATGTAGTCGACGTCGCGGGTTTCTCACTGTGTCAAGAAAGAACATATTCAAATGTGTATGGCTATTAAATGTTAATTTGCACAACAGATGAATGTCAAGTACAGTGCTTCATCAACACAATGCCCCTCTGTTTCAGTATGCAAAGAGCTGCGTTTGCACCACGTCGAATGAGCTCTCCGTTTTGACATTAACAGACCGCAAGCTCATTTATACATAAGTTTTAAAAAGTTTTCCTCCTCTATTCGTACAGAGGGCCACCAGCAGGATGGGGATGAAGAGGAATAGAGTACATATAGTACTTCTCACCTTTCCATTCAACTTGCTAAAGCTGGTACTCAACACTTGATCATCAAAACAAATCTGCCTCTTGTATCAACTCAAGATGTCTCTATTTGCTCGGCGTTATTTTCTGTTCATAACTTAATCTTGGGCAAACAGCTTGAATTGGCCACCGGCCAGAAGTGACGAACGGCGGTTTGCTCGCACGGCGCCAGTGTTGACGTTGAGGAGTGTTGACCCGTTATTGACAAATGTCACAAAATAAACCAAATCACTGGAGATGAAACACTTTGAATGCGGCGGCCAGCTTAGCGCGCTGACAGATGGAGATTATCGTAGCGGTCGTGAAGTTGTACCTCTCAACACATGAGCGAGAATTCAAAACTCAAACAGCGTCGGAGACTCAGTCATGCCCTGTGGAGGCCGTGATTGTTATGGAACATTCTCTTTGTCTGCTTTATTTTCCAGCCTGCGAGGCTCCGGCACTGAACTTTTCTTTTTACTTTTATCCTACTCATATTACTATGTAATTTTGTACAGACCCCCGCTTCATATGGGGATTGAAACCAGCTAACGTTTTTTTTTTTACTGCGTTTTAAACATTCATTGATCACGTAGGTAGAAAATCATAACTAGTTTGAATAACTTTAAAACAAAAAGAAAATGATCCGGCATCCTGTGTGGGAGCGTTTTAACATCTAGAGACGAGACTGAGGCTCGAGCTTTTAACTTTACCTCGGCCATGACGCATTGTGTGAGTGTGAGTCACCCCTCCTCACACACAAACACACACACACACACACACGCACACACTAAAGTGCCCCTGTCAGTAGTGCTCAGGTATGTACAGTGCATAAGCACCTGACAGCTTCTTCCAACCACGTCTGCAATGGAGACGCACCACACCCACACACACACACACACACACACACACTTACGCCCGAGTTGATGAAACAGAGACCGAAGACGGAAGCGGTGCTCGCCGCCTCGCGCCGCAGCTTGAGCTGATGTCGCTTGACATGATCAAAAACAACGCTCAGTGTTTCCCCGCCGCTACGTTAGGCATGGGAGGCTGGAGTGTCGGGCCTTACCTGCTTCCTGCTCGAAGGCTCCGTGGAAACCCGTTGTGACGACGCCGCCTGGTCGGTGTCGGCAGAAGTCAGCACGAGAAACACGGCCCAACGAGGGAGAGGGAGACCTGGAAGAAAGGCAGACTACCCTCGTGTACTCCTACTCTACTCTATTGCTCCAGGAAACGGTTGTCCATTTCTCAAATATTGATTATTTTGTACATGCTGTACTGTTGGCACACGCTAGTTTGTCCAAAACACTGACCTTTGCACTTTATTCAAATAATTGTTGAATTAAATGTGAGTGTATTTAATGTATGTATTCCTCATGATTAGAGTTATAAATAGTTTGCTAATTAAGCATAGTTCTTCGCCGCATACCTGGAGCATGTGGTGTGCACAGGGACCAAGAGGCAGTCGGTGTTGGGACGCGCGTTGGAGGTAACGCCCCGATGAGACGCTCTCGTCCCCGGAGCAGGCTGCTTATTCTTCTGGATGCGTCGTTGTCAAATGGTTGCACACTAACGGCTACAGAGCCTTGTCATGCCTTCAGGGGATTTATGTATCTATTCATTTATTGAGCTATACTGATGCATTTTTAAGAAGTTTAAAACATTAAATGTATTCATTGTGTCAGCCCACTATTTATTGATCACTACGGTTGTGCCACATGCTTCAATATCAGTTTGAGGAATAATAAGTGGATTGCAGGCATGGAGGATATCATAATGTGGCCATTGGCTTAATATAAACCGTGTTATCATGGTGCATTGAAGTTACAGCTGTATATGTGTACAGTAAAGCGTATGCCTGTGGTGAAATATTATATACAGTGTGTACGGAGTATTCAGAGTCCTTTAGATGTTTCACTCTGTTTCATTTGCTAAAATCAAAAAAGTTAATTTTATTTCTCATTAATACATTTGCAAAAATGTCTCTATTCTGCTTTTTTGCTGTCAAGTTGGGGTGCTAAATTAATGAGAAATAAAATGTACTTTTTTTTTTACATTTTAAAGGGGTCTGAATACTTTCCGTACCCACTGTATGTACGGTAAGTATCTGTTGGACTCTTCTCTCCTCGGTTGTTCCTGGCTCAATCTGAATCTTTAGCATCTGCAGAAAATCTACATTGTGAAATAAAAAAAAATGGGAGTAAAGCATTGCAATAGAAGTGCAAAACATAAAGAAGAGCAGAATCCATGTGTGTTTTCAGCCTTCCCCCACATTGAGGCCACACTTTTAAGGTCAGCAGAGTACGAGGAAGTGCAGCACGCTGCAGAATGTTGCCGGCACTTAGCTCGCCGCACTTCTGAACCTCGTAGACGTCCGTGGCAAACTCACCGCAGGAAGCGTAGATGGGAGCTGATGGCTCCGTTGTTCCGTGTCATCCGCCGTCCTCAACACCATAGTATTTGGGGACGGCACTACTGAGCGCAGCTGACATCATGTCCACGCATACACAAAGGAGGCAGGCCGTATGAAAAAAGCGCCGCAAAAATAGAGCCTGGCCCGACATTATTAAGACACAGGCTTCAGTTAGCCCACACAATGTTATGACGGGACGTAATTGATGCATTTCTTGTGTTCATCCCGAGAGAGCTTTTAATGCTGGCCTACTCCAGCATCCTTGTGTCCGACTGCATTTTCATGAAAGCTTTTTTTTTGTAAGTATTTTTTTCTTCTTCACCATTTTGTAAACGCAAAGGGATAATGGGAATTCATGATGAGAGGCCAGAGTGGTCCTGATCCTCCGCTCACCCTTTTTCCACTCAAGACTTTTTTTTTCCTACTTTGCAAATGCATTGTTTTACTGCAAATTATAACCATAAAAAGCCTCTGATCCCCCATTCTGTTAAATTAATAGAATTACGCAAAAAATGTAATGATAGCAATTAAGTCTTGAAAATGCAAATTTTATAGTCAAGGACGATTACCTCATTTATAGCATGTGCTGGAATGATGCCAGACGAAGGTAATTTAGATCCGGGTTGCTCACGGTTACATCATGATGGATATGAGACGAGCGGGGCCTCATCACGCACCTCAAGTCGCCCAACTCTCAATCAAATGGAGAGGCCGGGGCGGAGTTTAGGGGGAGTGAGGAACATGAATGCTGTCAGGGACAACCCTTCTGCAGGACAGAAAGACATACATCAGGACTTAATGGGACCGAGGGAGGATGGAAACTGCAGGTACTCTCCAAAAGTGGCCATTTACAATGACTGCAAAGTGCACTTGTGCACTGACCATAAGCTTTGAAGGGCCAGTTCTTGACTTCTGTGACTTTACAAATATTATGCATTCCAGCAAACTCCTTCCACAGGATCTGTAATGTATTTTACAACGACGGCTGACATTTTAGAATGAAATGGATACTAACACAGGTTTGATGGAAGCCTCCCAGGACGACACCGCTTTGCCGTCTTCAGCGCTCCCTGTTAACCTCGTAATGTTTATTTCCCGGGATTAAGAATTCATATCTAAACTCCACGCCCCAAATGACATTTAAATGCATGGATTTTTTAAAGCGTAACTGCGTTTCGGCTGAGTAAAATACTCACATTAGTTAATTATTCGAGAAAGGCGGCTATAACGGCATGACTCTTTTACGGGGGTCTGCCTGGTGCCGTGATCTCTAATAGCTTAACATTTCACTTGAGCACTCCCTCCATGCTCGTACACTCGTCTAATCAACAACTGTTTTACAAGCTGGAGCGTGATGCGGGGGGGCAGCATGGCACTCAGGTCCGAGTAAAAAACACTTTCGTGCCTCATTGTCTGTCTGACAAAGCAAAAAAAAATGAAACTTTTTATTTGCTCGTGATAGTTTATCCAAACATTTCCTGTGAGTTAACGTCTACGTTTGAGTTAGATATTTCCGATCTATCTTTCGTATCGGATTCTTAAATATCATTTGATTTAGTTTGATTTCACCTCCAGAAATCGTGGAAAAAGCACAAATTTAAACAAGAGAAATGGCACAAGTATCCGTTTTAAAACTGGGAAGCCATTTAACTAACATTTCACCCAGGTCTGGCCATTACACAGTCTATTGACATACATTGCACCCGGGTTGGACTCTTTCTCAACCCCATCCATCGGTCACACAGATTGTCCCCTGGTCGGCAGAGGCCTACGACGTTAATGGAAATGGGGCGATGCTGGGAGCGTAGAGCCTGGAGAGGCCTGCATGATCCCTCAGGCCATGGCTGCCACGGGATGAAATAGAGAGACTATTACAGCAGAGTTGTAAAGCCCCACACGCTCCACGCACTATCATAATAGAATATTGATTCTATCAGATGCCAGGCCCAGGCCTGTCCCCGCAATGAAGGAAAGAGCACTAAAGGTCATTGTGTAAAAGAACAGAGTGGGGGAGAGAGACAGAAGAGCTGAGAGGTAGAGAGGAATAGAATAGAGTGGACTACTGCTGTTGTGATACTATGTCTGTAATAAGCCAATGCATCGTGCTGTGGGAGTGCACCATAAAAGCATTAGAAGATGTAAAAGGACAAGTAGAAATGAGTTCAATACTGAATGAATAAAGTTGAACCAATCTTAACACATTTTTGCTGTTCAATTAAACTATCTTTCTTTTTTTCTCCTTCTTTTTTTTTTTACATTGCTGCATCTGTCTCCACAGCCATAAGTAACAAGGAAGCAATTTCAACCATTAATTGTTGATCAAGGCGGTTGGGAAAAGCGCCAAAGGAAAAGGATGACAAATAAGCGCCCACCACGCGAACAGCAGTACAAATTACACCACAAGCAGGAGACGTTTATGCTTGATTGGAGCAATTTAATGTTTTCGAACCAAAAAAAAGCTTGCAAATCCTGGGAGGACAGTTAAGGAAATGACTTTTTAATCATCCAAGGAGCCGCTGCGCCTTGTCTCTCCTGATGGCCCCATATTGAAGACTTAAAGTCATTAAGACGAGTGTTGGCGGAGGCCGTTCAGAGCAACAGTTGGACCGATGCTACTAAAATACTTTTTAGGGCGACAAGTCCAAACTGAACAGAGGGCAGTTTTTTTTCAATGATTTTAAATCAGTCACTGCTCGGTACAGATGTTACGTTTTTAAGTGTTTTTTGACTAATGTAGAGTACCCCTCTCCAAGACACTCAGATCCCCATACAATGTATAGAGAGACAGTTTCAATGATGCTTTAAAAAAAGTAAAATGTATACAACATAAGCCATCGCCGTCTGTCTCCACCCACCACGTCAGGGGGAGCGTACGTGTTTAACACCACCACACTTACATGCACAACACATTAGGAGGTTGATTAATCATGGCGTGACATTACGGCCTGTACAAACTTCATGATGAATTCAGTTTTTATCCAGGGCCCTCGGAAAATATATTCATGAAATTACAATGTCCGATGAAATAAGTCATCTTTTAACCAGAGCTTGACTGTGACATACTGTTCCTCAGTTCGATTCCAGGCAAGGCTTTATTTTTGTCAAATATATATCCATTTGTCTTGTTGTACTTTTTTTTTTCTCCTTTTTTTTTTCTCAATCCGCACACGGCCCCGGTAATTGAACAGTAGTTGTTGTCGAGGGCTCGGGCAAATGAAACTGCTATTGTAGCATCAAAAATAATCAATTTGATGAGTCTTGTATATACTCCCATACTCAAAGTAATGTGATATTGATTTGGCGCTGTGATATAGTACTCCTCTTCTGCACCAAAATGATTACTGGCTTTAGACAAATTCCCGCACAATCTTTTACTCCCCATCACGCGCTTTGCCGGCCGCGTCTTTTGTCTCAAATCACCGCTGCCAAAGCTCCAATTTCACTGCGAGGTTGACTCTGTGTGTTTGTAATGCACTTGGACAATAAAAGACTCTTTCTTTATTGCCAAACAACAATTTGAACCGATCCGTCTGCATCAAACCATTTTACACGCAACTCAATTTGCATCTAAAAGACATGCAATTTTATATAGTGTGTGTGTGCCTCTCTTTCTTTCTTTCTTTCTTTCTTTCTCACACACACACACACACACACACACACACGTACCTTTAAGTTATTATGTTTCATAGTGGTGTGAGGCATTGTGGATGGTAGCTCAGAAAATCTAATACATTATTTAAATCCAAATCACCCTCCCTTGTCCAGCCATGTTATAGATGACAATGACGCTGCCTCTCACACAGACACACAAACACACCCGCACCCACACACACACACTCACTCTCTCTCTTCTATCCCTTTTCTTGCCCTCTTTAGCTCTCTTTTCCCTGTGAATCAAAGAGATGCCAGGGACCAAAACAATCATAAAGATGGAGTGATGGTTGGAGCGTAAGGTGAAGGGATATGGGATGATGGATGCATGGACAGATTGGTGGATGGAACTCAGTGGTGGAGAGACAGAAAGTTGGATGAATGAATGGAAGGCATGGGAGAGATGAGTGATGGAAAGCAGGGTTGACGAGGGAGAGAAGGAGACTGCAGAGGAAGATGGAAAGATGGCAGGCCTCAACACCAGGCCAGTCCGTATTGATTAGTGTGTGTAATAAAGAAAGCGAGACACTTGGCCCCGGAGAGGACACGGTTCACTTGGTGTCTGCTTTAACAAGGAGTGTGTGTATGAGATCTGAAGCCACTAAATATGCCGATGCATGCATTTTACACAAAGAAGTGCCTATGGGTGTCTACAGAAATGAATAAATGAAAAAGCACGTGTGAGTGTGTGTAAGTGTGTGTGTGTTTGTTTGTGTCGGCCCATGTACAAAGCATGCTAGCGTGTGTGTTTGCGCACGCTGCAGGCTGCATCCCCTATGCGCCGTGCGAGAAAACACCTCACACACACAACGGGGGCCTGCTCATGGAAAAATCAATATGCTGGTGATAGAAATATGCTTGAATGTTCTGTAGGTGAGAGATTGATCTGAGCTCCACAGAGGGTCTGTCCAAAACCAAATAATGGTTAGGGGCCAGCGACCTCCAGAATCTCTACTGAAAACAATAATTATAACCACACCGGGTACGCCTGAACTAAGCATAAAGGACACAATCAATGGAGGCTAAATGCTAACGCTGTAAAGGTGGTGGCTCAGCATTAAGACAAACTTAGCTTTTAACAATACTTAGGTCCACAATGTAATTGTGAAGATTGATGTTGTAAATGTAAAGGGTTCGTTCACCCAGATGACAACAAAAAGGATTCTTGGCGTTTAACTGGTCCATTTTCGTCCACATGCCACCACAGTACAACGGAGATGGATGGGATTTAATTTGTGATGCTCACAGCGTAACCATTTATTACATACTTCTTTTTGCAGCAAATAAAACAACAACTGTTCATTTTAATGACCCTTTCAAATGTCCAGTCACAGGACAAATATTCAGTCAATGCTCTAGTTTGAAGCGTAATGTCTACACTGTATCGTGCCCGGCCGTCCTAGTAGCTGAAGTAAAGTTAGACATAGTTCCAGTTCCTAAATAAATGACCACCATTGTATTATAGACCTATTTAACATAAGCAATAATCAATACAAAAACTGTTTTTTTCACTTGATGCATTCAGTGATTAATCCCAGAGATTTTCTATAATGTCCTCTTAAAATGAGGATCACAGGAGTCAAAATCACCTCCGTCATGATGTAGCAGCGTCTGGTTACATAATGAGTATTCGGTATGGACGCAGGTATGCATGTCTGCAGTAGCCACCAGTTCGGCCCTCCAGCACCTTGCACAATGCACGAGCAACAGAGCTGCACTCGATGAATATGAATAAACCAGATAAAGAACGCTTGTTCAAGAGGAGGAATGTGTGTTTTAAGCCACAATGTGTGGAGGTCACAGATCCATAGACAGCCTCTGCCTTCTTGTTGTTGATGCCCCGCGCACAGCTCGGTCCAGGCAGGTGCAGTAACGCGAGCTGTTTGTGGAGGGTGACCAGACAGACAGAGAGAGAGAGAGAGAGAGAGAGAGAGAGCTCTAACTATTTGTGCCCGACCCTCACCATTGCGCATAACCGGGTGAAAATCGTCTCTCAACTACATTTTGTCAATTTATTCAATTATGCTACAGGAGGCACCTGGTTTCCATATCAGAACCTGCTGCCAGGCTGAGTCTGCTATAAAGGTTTGGTTAAAAAAAAAAAAAAAATCCCGATTTCTCAGGGCTGGATAGGCCAAACCGAACATCCTGATATTACCTAGCCAGCCTATCATCAGCACAGCCTCTTGTTGAGTGATGAGTCTCCTACAGGAACCAACAGCTGTATGTGCAAATCATGCATATAAATCAATTACTGGGGCCCTATGTACTTTAAATGCACCCATTAATTAAGCAATGTCAAACACAATGAACCGTGAAGTTCATTACATTTTTAGCATTCAAACCCGGGATTATTTGAAGAGCGCATGAGAGAGAGGGAGACGGGTTTACCTAGTGATTAGCCCCATAGCTCACTGTCGGGCAGACGCCAGCGGAAATTTCACGAAAGCTGTTGCGAGAGGAGACAGAACAGCAGCGAGCTGTCTCAGCAATCTACAGAACACGAACGGGTTGATCAAAAGGAAGGAAGCAACAACAACAACAACAACCGCAACGTGACAGCCGTGCCTACTTTTGAGCGTTCAACAAAAAACAACTCACACAAGCCATGCGTGGAAGTTCTACCGGGAGGATCGACGTGAGTCCATTGTCTTGCTTAAACTTCTCACATGTCATCTCCTCCGAGCCAGGATGTTATACGCAAAGTGCTACTGAACATTCATTCCGTGACGAGTGATGCGCGTGGCATTCATTTTGTAACAGTGCGAAGACGATTATTTTTGTATTCATCTTGATAAGACATTTCCTCCATCCTTTCAGTGAAGTGACAATAAGAATCAACAGAACTGAGGGGTTTCTTTCAACAGCGATATGCAGGTGTTGTGTGCGTGTGTCTCCGTGCGACCTCTGCGTCGGTTCGTGCCAGCCTGTAGTTTGGTTCAAGTTGCTGTGAGATGACAGGAGAGGTTGGGGGGGTTGGGGGGTTGGGGGGGTGCAGAGAGAAGAAGCTGGGCCCAGCTGCCTGGCATTAAGCAATGACCTCTGCATAATGAAAGATGGCGACAACATTTCCCACTCATTACAAGGTTCCACACTGTGACAAGATTTGCATATTCATATAATTTTTCCCTCCACCTCTCCACCCCCCTTTTCTTTTTCACCACAATTTTTTTTTCTTCCCGTGAGCAGGACATCTGCCTCCCTGACACTGCTCTGGAAGAGTAAAAATAAATAAATATGTGTGCAGAGACGCACATGATCTATCCAGATGCCACAGAAATATGGCACGGTGTTGACATCTCCGCGCACCCCGACCGTGTGTGTTTTTCCACGGCTTAAGCACCAGGAAATCATGTTCGGGGTCAGTGGAGAAGAATACAGTTTGGGCAGGAAAAACATGACAAGGTCTGGAAAGTAAATCTGTTTTGCATATTATTGTGTCTACCACAGCAACATAAATGCCACCGTAGTACTGGTGTTGCAGGTAACACATAGTCGGGGCCGACTCAAATTATGTTCATGTGTTGCTGAGTTTCTGTTGTGAAAATGTGAAATAGTGTTTGTAAAATAAAAGATGTTGAAGAGAGCCCTAACACACACATGTATTTAGTCAAAGGTTGAAAATACAAATTATCTTTTTTTAAACATGTTTTATTGTTGTGGGGAAAAAAAGAGTTTTCTGATTTTTTTCAGAAAAATAAACATTTTTAATAGATGAGAAGTGGACACACATGAGGTTCACACACATTTAGTTGTCAGTCAGATATTTTTCTTTTTTTCTCTGATCCAAAAACATCAAAACAACAAGCTCAGTGCAAGACATAAAGACATTTCAACATCAAACAAAAAGATGCCATAAATGAAGTCAGGTGAATAGCGGTATATGCAAACACAGTAAATGTACAAAGTTCTTCATCAAAAGAAATACATTAGTGCTTGCCTTAAAAAAAAACAATCAGAAAAGGTCCAGAAAGAAAAATAAAGAAGTAGAAAAAAAAGCAAAAGTGAGAATTTGAATCCCTTTTATTTAGTTGGTAACTTTAATTCAAATGAATCAGGCGGAGCTGCACCCGCCAACCGCGCCAGAAGAGTCGCCGATCTCTACGTGCAGCATTACGATCACCGCAGCACTTCTGAATACAAACTGTTTTATGTGAACACCTCAAGCTGAGGGCTACATAAATATAGAATTAGACAAAGTGTTATTTTTTTCTTTTTATGTTCTATTTTTCCTCTATTTTCTCACTCTCCAGCAACATCCCCAGGTTGGGTTGGCTCTAAGCAGATGCAGGCACTTACTTCAAAAAGTTGCAGCTCCCTTATGATAGCTCTGCAAAAAGGTTTTCTTTTAACTTAAATCAGCAAATGTGTGGAGCGGAGACCTAGCGGCGTGTTTTTCTCCCCCAGAAATAATTGCTCCGAGGGATCAATTTGAAATTTAAATTGTGGTGAAATGGTGTTTGTCATTAACAATCACATATTTGAACCATTGAAATACCTTTGCACCCCCACCCCCGCCTGTATCTGCACCGTCTGCTTTGGAAAATATTGCAGAGGGCATTGTTTTGATGATGAACTGAAAAGTTGGTGGTGCTTTCAGAAAACATCAAACAAGAGAAAAAGCAGGAGTATAAAAAAAAATCATCAAATAGTATGGATTTATAAAACATTATTAACATATCAAAACAGAACAGAGCTATTTGTATGCTCCTCAGCTGTGTTGATGTTGCGTCCAATACTGTACTGTTGAAAACAGACAAACAGGGGAAATAAAACGAACAGAAGAGGTGGGTGAGAGGATGAGAACAATACGGAGCGGGAGAGAGGCAGTAAAGTAGGACAAAGAGAGAGAGAGCGAGAGAGAGAGAGAGAGAGAGAGAGAGAGAGAGAGAGAGAGCGTCCTGTCGTCTCTAAGAGCCGGCGTCTCTGCTTAATGTTCATTAAGGGGCTGATTGAATTGGGGGGTGTAGCTCTGTCATTGTTAATGGAGTGATCTCTAATTGGAGCGCATTAGCTCTATAGGTTCTGGCTAGTGTCAAAGGCAGACGGAAGGACGGGACGCAACACCAGAGTCTGACACATCCTGCCAATGCCGAAAACACACCGAATTAGACAAAACGTCATTATCTGGTGAGAGTTGGCACACAGTGGACACAAACAATCAATGCAATCCCTGTATAATTAGGCCTACATGTTGTGCTTTCCTCATGTCGTATTGCAGATGGCCTGCCTTCGTTAAATGTGTGTGTGTGTGTGTGTGTGTGTGTGTGTGTGTGTGTGTGTGTGTGTGTCTATATAACGCTGTGCACCACGCCCCCCTTGGGCCCTGGCTGAGATGGTTTTAAACATGGAGGTGAAAAGCAACATCAAGGCCGAGGTGAGGCGTGTTTTCTGGTAATGACGGGCACGAATGGTCGCTATCGCCATCCAACACGACTTAGAACTTGATCGGTAATGGCTGCCCGTAAAGGCCAATCATCATCAATGAAAATGACAGGTTATTAAGATCCGATCTTGGGGACAGGGGGCTATGGCTTTAGTATGATAGGTTAGACATCTATAAAACCTTTAAAACCTGGCCCTCAACGACATCAGTCCCGATTCCCATTTCGCCGCGCCCTGTGCCAGAGACACATGCTAATAAGCTCACAACCTTTAATTAAGCAATATGTGTAAGTAGGCAGCCATTATGGCCTGATTTGTGAGCCACTTCATTACACTGAGCACCGGCTAGCAGACACATATTCAATACAAATCAAGCTGGCCTGAATATTATCTTGCTTTATGTGAGGCCAATATTGATATTTTATCACTCGTGTTCTGATTAGTGAATTTAAGAATCTTAATTTTTCAACGTGTTGAGACCTCACTGCAATCCTTGGTGTTGCCGGACATTGTTTGGTTATAACTAGGTCACTAATACTATTTGTAGTTTATTGTGGTGTTGTTCTGTAATTAAACTTGTCATGAAAAGGTATAGTGCTCAGGAATTGAGACCCAAAAATACAGTACACACACACATTTCATTAGAACTTAGAAAAAAGTTATTGCAAAAGTGAATGAGATATTTTCACGCCACATTTTGTGAAAGTGTTTTTAATATTTAAATCCTACAACAACACAACAAGCACAAACTATGCAATACATGTACCAACTACTGTACTATTTTGCAGAGGACTAAAGTAAAATGATGGTTGATAATCTGACTTACATCAGTTTAGGATCCAACTATCTCATCCTTTGCTCTGGTTTCATCGGTTGAGGTCTTGAAGTGCAAAACTGGAGCCACACCCACTTCCTCCTACTGGCTCCACACGATTGGACCCTGAGGGAACGAAACACCCGATGAAACTGTGTAAATTCTGCTAAACAAACAGCAGGTAAGAAAAGGTTTGCACAAGTAAGAGTGTGTGTGTGTGCGTGTGTGTGAGAGAGATAAGGCGAAAAGGACTATCGTGTGTTTACTTTGTGTGCTCTCAGATGTAACACTCACGCCCAAATACTTTCTTCCGTTTCCGAAGCTGGTGTGTAGCGCTCGCACCTTCCTGGTCCTCTCTCCGATTGGCCGAGCCCCGACCTGGGCCGGGCACCAACGCCTCCACGTCGCCAATCACCTTCAGAGAGTCGGCAAGGCAACGTGAACGCGATGCAGAACTACAAATGAACAGTACATGGAATGTTCCAGGACACCTAAGGGGCCACATATGTATCAAGTATCTCAAAGTACAGGTTGAACTTGGATGGCAGTGACAGAGATTGGCAGGGGAACTGCTATTTTCCTCGAGGCCTGCGAGTGGTGTTGTCATGCACGGTCTCTACCGCTGTCCTGGTGCTGAGAGTGAACTTGGAGGAGAAGCAGAAATGGAGACTTTATATGACACACTACCTCCAGTCCCAGAGGGAAAACAGCTCTCACGACTCTGGGTTGGCCTACTTATGTACAGTGATATGAAATACAACTTAAATCTCACTGCTTCTAAGCCACGATCAAATTTAAGATTCTAAAAAACTAAATGTTTGTTTTACACGAAACATATGAAGAAGTACATTTAAAAAAACGAATACATACAAATGTAAAAAAATGACGGCTTAAGTCAAACTGACGTCTGTATTCTTTCCACACATCTTCAGCAATAAATGTGATCAAGGAGTCAAAAAGGTTGGCTGGCACTTCTAAATGTGGCAAATTACACAGAAAGAGCCGCAATTGAGCAAACTTGAAAAATGTGCCACAGAGTGCTTCTTTATCTAAAACTAGTATAAACTTGCCAGATAATTACATGCAGTGCACTTTGGAGAAGTTCTCCTGCTAAGCAGATATGGCTGCCAGGGAGGCATTAATCTCCTCATGCAACATACAGTATGAAGCCAATTTTCTCTCCCTCTCTGTGTCTCTCGTAACCACACACACGCAAACACACACAAAAAAAGACATCTCTCACAACGCAGACAGAGCACACTCACTTCCTGTATAAATCATATTCATATTTCTGAGGGCTGCCGATGACCTCACGGCAAATGAAGCGTGGGTCCTCAGCTCCGCAGCGGCAATCAAATGTGCGGCAGAGTAATTACAAAAGAGAGGTAGGAGGGAGAATTGATGCGGTTTGTCAATTAATGTTGCTGCAAGGTGCTTTTTTTTTTTATTCCAAAAGGTTAACTTTCTTCATATTCCCCGCATGATAAATTAGGTCAATATTGGTCTGGCGAAGACTCGTGGACATGTGCAGAGGGACGGAGGGCTGAGTCACCAAAGAGAGGAGAAAGGCTCTTTGTTAATGAGAGACTCGACGGCACATCCCCATCATGAAGTTTTCTTCACATCCTCTGATCATCTCCATCCGTCACAGTTATCATAATTATCAGTTTTGTCACTGTTGTTATAAAAATCGACAAACTGGAAGAGGATATCCTCTCTTTAATTATAAGAAACATGTATATCACAGCACAGTCCTTCCCGCCGAGGTTAAGATAATGAAATGCTATACACTTAAAAAAAACCTTACTATGTGAATAAAGTGCATACTTTTTGTTTCTACAAATGGTTCAGAACATCCCCCCCCCTCCTCCCTCCCCCTAAAATGGGAAAAGCACAGCTGAAATTGCACAGAATAGTGTTTTTATTTATACAAGTCGCTGGAGATGCTCATCATCAGCGTTTTTTCCGAGCCATAAATAATTTGCGGAGAGAGGTAATATTCAAGCTGGCAGAGCCTTAGTTGTGCATCTTTAATGGAAGTTTTACAGAAGCTGAGCCAGTTCTTGCATATGCTGCTGCCTCCCAGATGGAGGAAAGGAGACAAAAGAGGCACAGTTGGCTTGTCCTATCTTTTTATAAGTCCATCGACACTTAAATGCTAGCCCCGGAGAAAAAACGACACAGGGGGACATAAACCCACTGTGGTTTTAGGAGGGAAGATAATGACTTTGCCTGCATTAATTTCTACATCAGCCATCTTGTTTCCTCAGACGGAGTGGTTATGAGGCCTTCTCTGAAGGTCCTAGGTTATATAGATGCATTTCCCTGCATAATTTCGGCCCGAACAGTTGTTGTCAGCAGTACATTTTGCGAGTTGGCAGCTGGGGAACATCTGTTTATAGGTAATGAGTGTTTGAAAAGCTACACCTCACTTTACCTTTAATGTCTTTTATTGGAGCACACTGACGGGAACGTAGCTTTAACTTTTTGTATTGTTGTGATTCAGCGGGAAGATTCCTTCAGCATGGTCAATATTACCAACACCTGCCCTGGGCAACACGCTGAATGGGAGCATATGATGGATCATTAATATTAACTTTCTTTAAACAGAATTCAATATGCAAGTCAATAAAGACTTCATTATTGTTATATCTTTTACTACACACCCCACAACTCCTTCCACTCCGCTCCCCACTTCTCGCTAACGATGCAACACTGCAAAAAACAACTTCCAGTCAACATTGCGAGTTCAATAATGTCTGAATAAACAACAGAAATGTGAAGTTTCTCACTCTCTAGCAAATCAAACAGGGCACACCTCGCTGTTACGTTCAAACAGTGTCTAACAGTGTCTATAGCTCAGGGCACTTCTTCCAGGACTTGCTTTTTAATGTGTTCGTTTAGACACATTTTGGATGTAAATTTGCGTGTATTTTGCAGAGCAGCTGGCCCCTGGAGCGGTGGTCATGTTAGTCTAAGGGAGGAGCAGGTCCTTCGGGGCATTGGCGTCCAGGACACTGCCTGAGACAACACAGCTCTTTAAAGGAAATGAGCCGTCCGTCAATATTTCCTCAGTAAATGGAAACAGACTTCTTAAGTGGGATTACTCTTTTAACTAACTGAGACAGGGAAGTCACGTTATTACACAGCAGAATGATGTTTGTTTTTTTGTCACTGTCATCCTCCTGTCATTACGCAGATTTGAATACAGAATATTAAAAAAACAATACACATATTGTAGATACTACTAAAGATGATGAGCAGGAAAACATGTTGTTTCATTGTAGGCTACATGTTCTAAATTGACATGTTGATGACAAATAATGATGCTGACATGCATGTACATGAAAGCCGGTGGGAACAAATATACAGTACCTCAGCATATTTGGCTTAAAGTAAAACAAATGCAATTATTGTTTTATTGCCCAAATGCATTGAATTGATGCTATATATGCTTCTAGTCTAGTACCATTGCAGTGTAAATACATCACCATAAAGCATGCTTTTATTTGGAGAAGTGAATATTGTAATAAGCCTAAACAGGAAAACCCATACAAATTGCTTTAAAATGTCATAAAGAACAGAAAGCATCTTCTCCACATTACTATGGCCACTGGATCTCACCGAGTAGTAGAGCATTTTTCTATTTCATTCTATATTTTGGATCTATTTAATTTTAGTAGAAGTGCCTGCTTGGCTGTTATTTCTCTCTGAGGAGCTGTCACCTTACATCTGAAGGCCAGTTTGTACACAGCACACTGTCGCAGTGTGTGTACCGCTGCCAGAATTATATAAAGCACTAATAAAATCAGCTCAAGTGTTCTTCCGAGTGCTGGGGATGCCCTTTGGTGATTCCTGGATCTGGCGCTATACATAAAACCAGTCTATATATTCAGGAGAGGATTAGTTTTGAATATGTAAAGTGGGGGTCCGCGCTGCGAGGCGAAGGGGAATGGCACAGTGCTCTCTCGGCGACGCTGCGCATCGGTGTTATCGCTCCCACTACCAGCGGGTGAAAGAGGATGCCATCGGCATCTTTTGCTACTGGAGGTCCCTGCCTGTTAAGTTGCAAGGAACAGACAGCAACACCCAAGGGACACAGTGTGTGTGAGAAAAGAGAGCAACAGAGAGATCGAGTGAGTGTGTGTGAGGATGTGTGTGTGTGTGTGTGTTTTCCAAGGACAGTAACACCTATCTTTCACTTCAGGTGGCCTCTGTGAAACTCTCCTCCCAGTTTAAAGAATGGAGAGTCAGCACGTTGGTAATTACATTACATTACATGTCATTTAGCAGACGCTTTTATCCAAAGTGACTTACAATAAGTGCATTTCAACCTAGAGTATAAACTAATGACAACAAGAATACAGAAAGTAACATTTCCTCAACATAGTCAAACTAGAAAAGTAACATAATAAGAGCTATTTAAGAGCCACAAGTGCAAATCTGTGTTTTAATCCAGATAAAGTAATGATTCTGCATCGCAGAGATGGCAGGGATCCATCCATGTTTCGGTTGCCGGGGTTATGGCTGTACTCAATTTGCGTCTGCAACTGCGTTTGTGTTTTTTTTGTGTGTGCGTATGTATTTCACGTGTTAGTTTTTTTTTAAAGTGAAGATCTGTGCGCGTCTGTCTGTGACAATGAGTGTGTGTGCTGTTTGGCTGCGAACAATCCGCCCAGATGTCTCATCTGCTATGCACAGGTCTAGAGGCTACGTGTGCACACATACACATGCAGACAGTGCGACACCAGTAATAAATATACCATGCTGTGTGTTTACTCACATAAGCTCGCCATCACTCACATTATGACGGAGAACCATTAAAACGCAAAAGAGCCTCAGAGCTAATTGTTAGCGCCTGTAACCCCCCCACCCCTCTCCACCCTCATTCCTCTCACATTCAAACATCAAAATATTAATATTGTCGGGAGGATCCAGGTTGCTCCTGGGCGACTGACAGAATGATTGAGGAAAGGAACGACTTCTTGCTACTGCAGCAGGAGTCACAAAGCGCTACTTTTAATTAGGCAACAATCGGTGAGTCTGTGTGTTTCGGACCTGCCTGTCTTGCAGGTGTTTGAAGCACGAGCCGCTAAGTATGTGTGCAATAATTATAAAGGGTGCATCATGTGCTTTCTTTGCTGTCAAAAATGACATTTCATCAAAAGGGTTCTCCAGGATGAGGCACTGGGATTTGTCATATACCATCTAAAGATTGTAAATGGTTGTTACGATGAGAGGAGACGGAAAACAATGTGAGTTCTGTTGACTTAGTTATAGTAAGTAACAGTTAAATTCACATGATAAACTAGGTCTTGATTTGCTTCTCAGAGCAAATCCAGACATTCAGAAGAAATCATTTAAAATCTGGTTTTACCAGAGGAAAGAAAATCTAATCTGTCATGGTTGTTCACCCTTTCAGACCACAGAGCTGTACTGTTGTCTTTTTTATTGTTCTGAAAGCAGAACAAGGAACTACTTGCGTCCATGTCCGCCCTCCCCGTCTTTCCCGAGATGGGAAGGAGGGAGTGTTTTCAGAACCTCCAACTCATTTCTCCTCCCTTTTCCGCTCCCTTTTTTTGTCCGCCACTCTTCATTTCTCTCTTTCTAAAGATGCAAACTCCAGTTCGGGAAATACCTCAGTTTCATGCGGAATCCAGATAGAAATTAAAGCTTATTTTCTTCTATGAAAACAACTGGTTTTGAGGATTGTGCAGCCTTTAAGTTGATATGTGCTCTGTAATTTAAACATTCCTAATACCGTGTTTATTGAACATTAATATATGATGTCAAAATGTTTTGTAAAGACGATGTTCACATCCCACCTCGATGATAGCCCCATCCGGTTGTCGGAGGAAGTGCCTGTATCTTTGTTTCAGCCCACTGAGGTAGAGCGTGTAGACGGCCACGTGGGTGCTGGTCTCGCCCTCTGGTCGAGCTGCATCCTCTCTTGGGAGGTCGGCAGGGGCTGCAGAGCCTGCCGGTGGGTCTTCCGTGGTCCAGATATAATCATAGACTGCCACCTAATCATGCACAAACAGGAAGGGAGATCAGGACACATTGAGAGCGTGGTTGTCGTTGGTTCGTCAGGCAGCTTGTCTAAAGGTCTAATATGCAAGGCTGCCGACTAGCATTGCATTGGCTAGTTATGTTGTTGGAAAATCTGTGAAGACATAAAATAAATGAATTTAAATTGAAGGGGATAATGTAGATAAGAGGGACGTTTTAGAACATAGAAAACATTCGATGTGAAGACCCTTGGAAGACAGTCGACGACAGTGTATGCCGAGTGTGTGTGACAGATATACAGTCGGCACATTCGGTCGAAATCTTAATTTTTTAATTGAGAAAACCTAATATCAAAAATCCATGTAAATCATATCAAAATCAGCCTGAACCGTACCTTGAAAACTGCTGAGATGTTCATTTTAATCACATACAACTGCAGCCACCAGATAAGCGACGCTCGCGTACAGTACATCAGCACACTAATTCCTAGTAGTGCATGAGTCCTATGGGGCCTGATCTGTGGCAGGTAAAGAGACAGGTTGTGTTTGTGATCATGCATACGTATGGATAATCCCTCTGGCAGGCTTGTTTGTGACTCTTTGTTTGTGTATCTGTGTGTGTTGGGAGCTTACACACCTGTAATGCGCTGCCCTTCTGTATTAGGGTGAGACACAGGGAGCAAGCGGAGCGTGTAACGTGTTATATAGGTCATGTAACTCGAAGTCATCCATGTGTGAAGATCATGGAAGCCCTCTCCCTCTCTGATAGTGTCTGCTGGTAAAGGCTTGGATGTGTGCAGATGCATGCATCACGGTAGATCTCGTACAGATTATTTACTCAAAGACGAAGTTGTAAATCCATACGCTCCAAGAGTCGATATAATGAAAACATGACAAAAGTGCTTCGTCCCAGAGGTAGTTCCCTGGTTTAAGGCCTCACAATACAGTGGTGTGAGAGCATGGTTTTCATGTGTGTGTGAAATACTTTTTATGAGTGTGTGTTTGTGTGTGTACATGCATGTGCGATACGCAGCCATATGGGATATTATGCAAACTATAACCATTATATCACAGACTCAGAGCAGTGAAACACACACACACACAACCACTAGGCCACATGTACGCGCACACACACACACACACACACACACACACACACACACACAGATACGCACACGCACGGAAAGTTGGTGTAATAAAGAGGAGGACGTTTTTCAAGTAGTTTCTAAAATTCAAGGTGACCCTCTAATTGGCTGCGTAATTATGATTTTGTCTAAAAATACAGAAAAAGGAAAAAGGCAAACTCATTCACGGGGCCGCGAGTACCAGGGTCAAGCTGAAGGAGAGGTTTAATTTGGCGGTGTATCGCTGTCACCCCACACGTACAAACGGTTAGCCGAACACAACTCTAGGCACTTCACCGGGAAAACAGTGGGAGCCATTACCGCACTCGTAATTAGAGACATTGCATACACTCCAAACCAGACAGCCCCATAAGTAGAAAAGACCTCATTGTCAAAATGTCAAAGAGTCACGAGTGCAAAGAGAGAAAGAGAGAGAGAGAGAGAAGAGCAGCTGAGAACATTTAAAGGTGTGTATGCATGTGTGTAAGGGGGGGGCGCGGGGATGCATCTCTTCAACGCTAATTAAGACGCTCATTAGGGAAATCGCCTCCACTGTGCCTTGCCTCTAGCTTGGCCTCGGCTCACACTGGGGGAAACTGATTACCTGAATTCCTTAAGTAATCAGCACCTCTGCTAGGCAGCAATCACTCTGTTTCGATAGTGTGTACATTGATTTGCCGTTGTTTCCTTCTTTAGGAAACACAAATAAGAGAATGTGTAGAAAAGCCTTGATCTCTTCCTTTATATTGCTTCTCAGCTTGTCAATGAAACTTTGAGAAATCATAAACATTCAAAGTCACAAAAGTGGAGAGAACGAAGGAAGAAAAAGATTTATTTTACCTCTGTGCTGGTCACAGGAAGTGTGCCTATGACCCGATATGGCCCCAGTTCTGGATTTCATGAACCAAGCTGTACAGCGGTGATAGAAACACCATGCATCCGGCCTCTGTACTCAAAGTCACTTTGGTTAAACACACCTGCTTGAATACCCCAGTGCGATGTGCATACGTATGTATTTTGGCTTCCATGAAAATAGATTTTTTTTGCCCCCCCAATGTTAGCCACGCCACCATCCTACGCTAATTAGCACGTGAAATCCAGTTGACAAGACTAAACAAAAGCTTGAAAAGGTGTTTGTGTGTTCGGTTCGGGTGATGCCATTTCATGCAACGCACCATGGCTCTCAGGATGCATCATTGCTGAGACACAGAAAGGAAAGAGCATTAGAGGGCCTGTCTGCTCTACACTACTCTGTTCTGGTCTGTTGTGTTGCGTTATGGTGCTAGCCTGGCTTCTAGCCCTAGCGTGAGTGCTCTCTCCACTCCACCATTGTTCCATTTGATAGCACTAAGTGACTGATTTAGGTCCAATGCCTGCATGGAGCAGACAGGCCAGCTGTGGGTTAAGCAGATAGCATTCAAGTGAGCTAACCCAATTCAAACCCAATCAAGCCAGGATTTATTGTTGGGGTCTGTATTTATAAATCTGATAGAGTCTGAATCAGTCCCTTGACTTGCATCAAGAGAGACGGGGCCTTATTTGTTTTAGCGGAGGACTATAAACGGCAAACCATGTTTTCCAGCAGGGACATAAATTTCAGGATTTGTAGGCATTACCGCAAATGCACATGAAGAATGGGAGGGAGGGACAGGGGCACAGGAAGTGGAGATGGCACAGCTGCAGACAGGGCTCCATGGGTCACAAATATAGTCTGCCTGTCTTTCTGGGAGAGGATGCGATTTCACACCAACCAAATCATACCATACCACATATGCAAGCAGAAAAAAACAAACCAATACTTAAATTCAGGTGTCATGGATAGCTTTATTTAAAAAAAAATGCTCTGTGACTTATAGAGACATTTGACTGGCCTGTCAATCATTTTAATTGAAGTGTGTGCACATATGAAGTCATTTGGATTTCTTTTGCTTTTTTGTTAGTTTGAGGCCAACACTGCCTCCGAGATAAAAGGATAAATGCGCGACATTTAAAACAGGATATTCTTTTGTTATATATATATATATATAATGACCCATATTCATATCTAAATTAGGATTTTAGCTTGCAACTAACAGCTAAAAAGAGGGCAGACAGCTTATACTGAATTAAACCACATTTTGTTACTGGGTGACAGACTGGTCTAGTATAGCTGTGTCTGGGGTAAGTACAGCGTATTTTATATACTTGTCTCACACGTCCTTGACTGTCACAAATACCAATGTCTGACATTTTCCTCCATTGTGTTGCATGTCGGACATAAACACGGTGTCGAGAGTTGACCATTTAAAAAAGAGGACATTTCCGCCGCCCGCCGTGTCCCTGCTGACAACCACAACGGTTTCAAAACTTGACCCCATGAGTGGAAAACTTTGCTATTTTCCCACCGCAATCAAAACACTTGTCAAAATGTGACTCAATCACATGCCTCAAGAGCAAACTCACTTGTAGTCAACTCATGCACGTTTAATCCACCATTTGGAGAACACTAACAGGAGTGGCGACGCACCACTGATTAATAAACACAAACTAACAAGGCCCCAGAGTGAGCTATCCATCGGCACTACATATTACGCTTTTATTGGGACTGTGAGTTTACATGCACGTTTGAATGCATCTGTGTGTGATGACTACACACTGCGTGTACATGTACATGTGATTATGTGTGTGTGTGTGTGTGTGTGTGTGTGTGTGTGTGACTGAACTGAAGGGAGGAGAGAAGGAGAAGTCTCTATGGCCAGGCAGACTGAAACCCGGCTGGCGACTGTCCAGGACAGGAGCCTAAGGCGTGGGCACGAACAGGCCTGTCAGTCCCCCGATCCTTTAATGATTGATCCAAACTAGATAGCCATCATTACCATTCGTGCTCTCTCTCTCTCTCTCTCTCTCTCTCTTCCCCAAGTCTTCCTTCCTCTGTCTAATTTTACCTTCAATATGCATGTTCCCATGGACTAATTAAATCTTTCCTCTGTCTCTCTCTCTCTACCTTTCTTTCCCCTCTCTCTCTCTATCTTTCTTTCCCCTCTCTCTCTCTATCTTTCTTTCTTTCTCTCCGTGTCCACTGGTATGAAAAATAATGCAGCACATTATTATGTATGAAATGTGAGGCCGTGATGTATTCCAGTTGGTTGAAGTTCTCTAGACCATGTCTGTAATGAGCACAACAGAAGTAAGACTTGCTGCACTGCCTGTGTGAATGCCATATCTCCATTTTTTCTCTCTCTCTCTCTCTCTCTCTCTCTCCATCTCTCTCTTTTAAAAAAGAAGCAGCCTCCCTCTGTCCACCAACCACACACTCCCTTCAGTCTTCAACCCTTTGCGGCTGTGATCATTTTGGTAGTTCTGTCCCACTTGGCTTTAATTTACAGTGTGAAAATAATTAGAATCTCACTTTTGCGAAGACTGGAGTGAAAATGTAAACAATGCTTCCCTGCGGGCGGGTGCTTCATCACTTTGACAGGTGCATTTGAATTTGCCTGGGTGGCGGACAGGCTTGGTTATTTATGTGTCAGTCGCACATGGAAGCCCCAGTTGTGGCTGGGACTACGGCTGGGACCGAGACTAGGGATGAGGTTGGAGCTCTGTGGAGTGGGGGGATGTTGGAGGACACAGAGGATGGTGTTGGTTCTGCACCTGGTACTTGGGATGGGGCTGTGGCTGGTTCTGCTGGCACTGTTGGCAACGGGGCTGGATGTGCAGCTTGTGCTGCATGCGGCTGAGGACGGATTCAATGCTGTCGTGAGGGAGAGGGACGAATGCGTCAAAGTACTAACACCTGCAGGAGGCCGGATTTGGAGTAAGGATGTGAAGGAAGGCTGACCTTGGACATTGGTATTTAGACGGTGCTTGATTGGGTGTTATCTCTTTTTGGACTATATAGGCTGCTACTCTCTTGCTTTAATGACTAGATCTTAAGTACAGCTTCATTTTGAGCTTTTCTAAGGAGCAGAGTCACCTGCTTTTTAATCATGTTCAAGGTTTTGCCAAATATGAAGCAAATCTGAGTCTGCATCCTGCATTAGAACACTGTTGAGACTCATTGAGATATGTTTTTGAAGAGTTCTGGTTTTGCTGGTGGAAACAGGTAGTCAACTCACACGGCAACGGATGAGGCCTCATGGTGTCTGTGATGCTTTCCATTAATGCTTGGCTGAGGAGGAAGAGGGAAAGGAACTTTCTTCTGTATCAAGTAAATACAAAATGATCTCAAGATAACGGAAACTATTCATGGATGATGAATTGTTAAACTAAGTGTGGTTTTGTGACCACAGATCAGCATTCGGAGTTGTATGCCTGTTATAAATGGTGCATATGCTCATCACACCTCCATCAACATGCATGGAACTCCTGTACCTGAAACCAGACCATTCTGTGGCCTATCCTTTTCTATCTGTTGTATTCTATATTAATTTAGTCACTGTAGCATATTTAGGTGTTTCATTTGACACCGATTTTTTTTGTACAATCCAAAATAAAAAGTAGTGGTAGTATGAACATAAAGTGGGCACACTAAAACAGAGAGAGGAGAGGAGCATCAATGATTATTGCCAAGTGAGAGAAGAGGTAGACATGGTTGCTTCTTTTGTCCACAGATCCACATCCACATGCACGCACACACACAGACACACACACACACACACACACACACTCATCTACATCTTAACACACACACACATCCACGCTTACAAACAGACAAAGCCTCACACAGTGCGAGGCAACGCATGCGTGCATCTCTAGTGCCTGCGGGTGCTCTGGGCTAGGCAGCAGGGAGTGGGGGAGGGAGGGAGGGAGGGAGGGAGGAAGGGAGGGAGGGGAAATGGGGGTGAGGAGTGTGTACTGTGCAGAGGCTCTCTGCACTCCACCTGGTCCGGCTGAAGGCCTGTTCGCTGAGCACTGGGTTCACGCCACAGACACTGACTGCATGGAGGCACACACACACATACAACACACATACAACACAAGCTCATGGACCCAGGTACACACACAGACGCTGGGTCCACACACACATTTTAAATAATAGGCACATATTCTGTAGTACAGATGCAAAGGCTTTGTACGTCAGGGGTCACACTGCCCAACTACACATGCTCATACACAGAGATATGAGTGTGTGAATATACACACACACACACACGGATGCATACGCACTGGCTTCACGCACCACATACATGGTCAGGACAGGCCACAGCACATTGCACATGGCTGGGAACAGACCAAACCACAAAGCATGAAGGACCACGACATACATGCATGGATAAGCCAAGCAACGTCAGCCATTAGAATGGAAATAGATACGCTATTATTGTAAATTTGGCCAATATGTGGACGGTCGGCGGATATAATTGGAGCAGCTTGAAAATGGCATGGATGCACACTGTCTGCGTTGGGCCTGATTTGGCTGAAGCAAAGGTCTGCGTCTGGTTAACCGCACTACTGGACAAGACAGGCCACCCATTCACATCTGCATGCAGGGACGCACGCATATGTACACACACACAGAGTGACAGCACGGCTCGTACGCTACAGTAGCTTTCATCCACCCTCCTCTCATTACTGTGCGTATTAAAGCAAAGATCATTGGGTATAAATATTTCAACTTGAGTAATCACGGTTGTGTGCAACAACACACTCCATCCAAAAGTAGCAGGGACTAAATTGGACTTTGAGAAAAGATAAACAAGCAACAATGTCTATATTTACAGTCAGCGCTGAATAACTTTAAAAGTGATTATCCGGTGAGATTATATCTCTGACTGCCTACGATAATCCAGAAAATAAGATATGCATAATTCACTGTTACTAATCTCCTCGCAGAAAATAAAGCCTACTCCAGTCTACAGTAAACAACTTGGATAGTCACCCATTCTACTTCTCACATGTCTGACTCACCCTGGGCCCTAAGGAGATCACTTTTCCAGGTTTTGTTCTGGAGCCCGTTGAAGTTTACCTGCAACTTTATTGAATGAAGGAAAATATGTGTTGCTCAGGGATAATATATATGGATGCTTAAAACAAGATTAAATGAATGACTCAATCTGCAAATATGTGACCTCAAACCTGCCACCCTACCTACTACACACACGCCAGATGCAAGCAATATGAATTGACAACACTTTTGTAGAAATTAAAATATTAGGCAAAAGATGGATTAAAGCATGCAGCCATGAACATTATAGCAAATTTCTCGATTGAAACTAATAATGTGTTGGTAGACTTCTTGAAATCCATGTTTTTTTTTCCACTGGTACAACATACTTTCAGACGGTGAGCTAAATTCTCAACATTGCAGCAGCCCGGCTCCGTATTAAGATGCTGCAGACAGATGTCAAAGTTGAGCATTGCCTTTGATATCCAAAATGTGACTTTGGAGTAGCTTCAACCTAATCAGGCCTCGGAGGCTGGAGGTGATAAGTATCCAAGCCAATAACCGGAATGAGAGCTGGAGAATCTGTGATACGCACGCTCTCACACACACACACACACACACACACACACTCACCCCCACACTCCCACACACACACATACTGTCTCTTTAAGGTTATGAGTGAAACCCTTGTGGAAAAAAAAAAAATCTCCAAATGTCTATTCCTCCTCGGGATGTCATGTGGGTCTGTTAAGATGCGACACCTGTCACAATCACCAGACTTTCCTCATCCCCTGCGGGCCGCAGGAAGCGGCCAAGGTCAGACTCTTTAAAGGAGAGGAAGGGAGAAAGGGGGAAAGAAGTGACTGACGACGGACAGTCACAAGGAATCAGATCTGTCAAGTTCAAGCTGTAAAACCTCGGTGGAGTCAGAGGCCGCGTCGGCATCTTCGTATTTGTCTTTGAGTGAGCGGTACGTATAAAACCGCCGCTGTGTGGACACAAAGTATGATGTCATGTGGTACATCTCTTGTCACATTTCTCCAGCTGACCTAATTCCCCTCTACAATACGTATATCCAATTGGTCTACAAATGTGATACTAATCAATAAAATTGTTAACATGTTATATCCACACAAAGGTGGTTAAGTCTTACTCCACTTTAGTCCACGTCTGTGAATCTTTTCTCACTTTCCAACGACCTGATTTGTTGCCTTCTGTTTCACATCATGGGATGGCTGGGGGAAAAGGGCAGGGCTCTGTAGGACAGAGGAAGGAGGAGGGGAGGTAGAGGATGAGCAGGAAGAAGGAAAGACGAAGAAGCATCTCAAAGTGGTGAAAACCTTGACGTCAATTTAATCTCCTCCAGATGGACGTGTTTTGACAGCTGACGGGCGTAGTTAATCTTATGAAGAAATTGAAGAAACAAATCCTCTTCCTCCCTGACGGAGTCACAAGAGGCGAGCGTCCGAAACATTCCGAGAACACAATCGTTTGAAATATAGACTCCAAAAAGTTTGTCTTGATTCATTTGTGTGACACAGGGGTTGACCACACAGGCTGCTAACCAAAGGCACTTCCTTTATTCTTTTTCACTACCTCGCTCCCTCCTTCTTTTCCTTCTGACAGAAAAGCCTGCCCAGGCCCAGGCTTTGGTAGATAATGACATCCTCTCCCTGGATTAATTGTGAGGGACACATTAAGCAATGGGGCTGACACTCCCTGTAATTAAACTGTTCACACCGACGAGTTCATACTGGAACACGCTCTCTCTCTCTCTCTCTCTCTCTCTCTCTCTCTCTCACTCTCTCTCCCTCTATCTCTCTCTCTGTGTTTCTGGTATTGTTAGCCTGTTTAGAAACAGATGGAGACATTGCAGTGGGGGGATTGTGGGGAAAGGGAGTACATCACCTGTGTTCACTGAGCTAGATAAAAACATATTGACCAGAATAATAAACCCAGATTACAGGTTGACCTCACTCATGTTTTGGGATTTAAAGGCAGAATGAGCAGGATCTTCAAGAAACAATAAATACTAAATTAACTCTTTAAAAAATAACCCCTCCTAATCATCAATAATGACTCACAAGTGTGAGGCAGCGCCCGATCTGCATCCCCTCTGCCTTCTATTTTTTTCTTATTTTGCTGTGTTCGGGATACAAGGTACCATGTATGCCGCCGAAAACTACAAAAATGTCTGACACAGTGCCGAAGCAAGGTAGATATAGCGAGGCTGAAGGCAGAGTGAATGAAACTGGTGGTGTCTTTCAGGCGCCCGAACCCTCATTGAATCAGTCTCTACTCCCTCAAGTCAACATCCAACACGATCAGACTTATTTTGGTCACATCACACACTAATGTGTAACAAAGCACTTTTAAGAAGCACCTTGTGGTTTTTAACTTGTTTTTATTTCATGATTCTTACACTTTTAGTTCAAATATTCACTTTGAAAACCCTGTAAAGGACTTTATACATTTTAACTTCTCTTTAAAATTCCTGTTACTTGTCAGCTCATGTATAGAAATCTACATGTAGTTGATAATTGCAGGAAAAACATGGAATGATTTTCTATTGCAATTTGCATTTCTGCATACTATGTATGTGAACCGATAGTTCAAATGAATTGCTAGGGAATACATTGACATTTTATACAAAACTGCTATGCTTATTTTATGCAAAAACATGCCCAGATTATATCGGTTCATTTTGATCTCAGCTACACACCTGTAAAGTGTAATGACACGGTATTGTACGATCGAGATGCTTTCAAACAAACAGACATGCAGACAGACCTGGAAAAGTACACTCACTGTCGAGGCTTCTAATAAAATGACTCACATTTAATACATACTCACATTTGATGAATCAGATGTTGGAGAAAGAAAGACTAATCGTACAGAAAATCTAACGTGCCGACATTGTGCCAAGTGAACAAGTACGGACTGATGGCGAGCAGCGCGGCGCCCGTAGCTCTTAAGGAAGAGGTGGGTTCATGTTAAATGTGCACAAAGAGCCCTTAAAATAACTGTTGTGTGAAAAGTTCCTCTTCAAGTAATTTGTTGTCACACAATCTCATCCGTGTGAACTGGAAAAGAGGTGAGAGGGGACATGCGTTTGATCTTTATCTCTCTTTTCTCCCCCGTCTTATTTTTACCCGCCGCGTAGCGTCTTCACACATTACTGCCCAGCGAAGTCCGTGACCTTTCCGTGAACACAGGCATGTAGCCTTTGCAGTCATATCTCATATTGAGCTCCCTAATGCTCTGACTGTGGATGCTGTGCTTGCTGCTACGTCGCTCCTGTCCTTGCCTGCCTGCTTCGCTCTCGCCTCGGGCCATCGGGGCCTTCAGAGCTGCCCACTAAAAAAAAAAAAATCCCATCCGCTGTAATTGAAGAAGCCACTCTAATGTGACATGCACATGTGCGGGCTGGCAGAAAGGTTTGCATGCATGTACTCACACTTCCAAATGTGCAGGATGGAAGACACACATGCACAGACATACTGTATGGATGCACACCGTGCACATGCTTGAACTCATACACACACACACACACACATGCACACACACAAACATCATTGCTCTTTGGTAGAGGTTATTGGGGGGTTAGCAATCCCCCCCCACACACACACATAGACCATTAGCTGCCCTCTGACTCTAGACGACCCCTCCTAAAGCACTCAGCTCCTCCTCTCCTCTCCTGGTGTTCCTGTGTTGCTGTTATGGTTCCTGTTGAGGAGCTGAGGGTTCTATTGTCGTGTGACAGCGGTTCCTGTGTATCATGTCACGGCTTACTGATCCCTCTGTCCGCCTTCCCCTCCAACGCCTCTTCTTCCTTTGCTCCAGTTCAGATTTGCGTCTCGGGTGACCTCATCCGCACTTTACTGTACTATTGGCAAAGCAAGACTGATGAATAAAGCTGGTGAAGTGCTACGTGGCATTGTTGTCTTGTGATGTGTGATGCCGTTCTAAATATAGTTTAAACTGGTTTACTGCAGAGAGTTAAGAGGCCACTATGATGCCTGTGAAATTATGGTAAATAGGGTATATTTAGTGTTTCGCAATAATGTTGCCATCATAATGTTTTGAAAGGCAAGGCAATATAGAATATTTCTGAATTAACTTTTGAAATGAGATTAAAACAAGACATTTTCTTTTTTTTGTGACATGGTAATTACTTTTGGGGCGATTCTTTTAGTCAGGTGGTAATGACCCGAGTATCTCTCTGGTTAGATGGTGCCATCGTGACGCTGCTGCATACATTAACATGGAGAACACATCTGACATGATTAACAGCCAGCCTCCCAGACTCAGGTTATCATTACCACTCCAATCTGTGCTGTTTGACTCTCAACAGGTTTACTCCCCACCAACCACGCTGCTGTTGCAAAGCACCTTGGGTGTTCCCAAACTCGCCCGCCGGTAACCCATTACCTAGACATACGGTGACAAACGGCGGCGAAGGTACGCAAATGTTGATGCAATCAGGTTGCGAAAACATCTCCAGGGCCACCGCGCACCCCTCCCCCCCTCTTTTCCCACCACCACCCTGTTCTCTCCCTCCTTTACCCACTTCTTTTAATCTCTCCCTCTCTCCTTCAATTATCACAATGTCACCACCACCGGGAAACTTTGGGTGATATAACAGGAACAGAGCTCTCCTCTGTCATTGTCATGGCTGTGGCTCTGACAAAACAGTTTGCGTACCTGCTTAAGTATTACAGAAATGAACACCTCCCTTCCAGGTACAGTAATCAACAGGGTGACGGGAGACAATTAATTAGGTCCATCTGCATCACTGCCTTTACATAATTAATGGGGCTCATTACTGAACCACTGGTACGACGTGGAGCGTGCTAGCACACTCACTAGCTCAGAGCGCGACAGCGTCAGAGTTGAAAAGTGAAAACTTCTGTTTGTTTGTTTCATCCTGCACAGAGTGTACGAGTGTTGATTGCAGTTTCCAAACTAAATACTTCTTATTACTACCAGTAAGTGAAAGCAAAGCTGTTTACTTTACTTTTATTGTATTATATAATAGCTGTAACAACTTACTCAATCACACTTCACTATAAACGAGGATATAAGAACATATATTATATGTATGTATAACACTTTCTTTTCATTAAAAGCTTTTATTGCGGGATTGGAATCAGGCTTTGGATGTGTATCATATTAAATTAGATAAACGTTATCCATCCCCAGGGGGACATTGTTAGCGGCAGCAAGCATGTTTACAATATATACAATAAAATACAATAAAATAGCAGGGCATATTACATTTAAGAATTTAAATAATAAAAGAAATGTAAATGAAAAAACAAACATATTTTGGGATCTCACCACTCTTAAAAAACATCACCACCGTTAAAAATCAACAACCTTGAACACAATTAGTGGTTCATCCGGTTAAATGAGTTAGTAGTTATTTCTCATTAAATGAACTTCCTTTGATGAATAAGACTAGTCAGTTTTGGCACATAAAATATGTAGGTTCAAACTGAGCGCTGGTGTGTGAGCGTGTGTGTGTGTGTGTGTGTGTGTGTGTGTGTGTGTGTGTGTGTGTGTGTGTTTGAGAGAGCGGGTAACAGACAGGGTACGAGAGGATGAAAGGTGGACTGTTATACACAAAGTTTCTTCTGTCAGTCGACCACCCGACCGAAATAGTCATATTTTCTAATAAGCTTCTCCAAACCGCCCGACCCACATCACTTCTAGAGTCCAAGTATACAAATAGCCTACCAATAATATTAGTGCATGTTTCATCTTCAACTGTACCGAAATACCAGATTTAAAGAGAACAAATATAAATAGAAAAGCTGTGCAGAAATATAAATGTTGAATTAGAATGTAAATGTCAAAAGAATTCCATACAACCCTAAACACTACATGAATAAAACAAAATGTAGATAAAGTTAGTACAAGGTGTGACTTCTGCTACTTGTGTAAATAGCAGTGGGGAATCAAAAGTGCGAGGCTAGTCTGAAAGAATATGAATTATGAAAAATGTCATAATTGGTGTGTGACCTAATGCCTCGACTATCAGCTGTTATCCACAAAGCTAATGAGCTTTGACGTTCTTTTTCTTTCCTTCCTGGGATTAAAAGAACACGCAGGTAGAGAGACCCTTGACTCATTCACACCTCGTTGCTCAGCTGGTAATCTCCAGACATCTTAACCCCAGAGTCAGATTTAAACCTTGAAGCAACTCAAATGATCATATGACATGGATGAATCTATATTATAAATGTAATTGGTGAGAAAGTAAAATTAGATAATGTTTTATTACTGCCTTGTGAGAATTACAAGTTTTATAATAATAGACCATTTGCAAGTTGGTTATTGAATGTGGATTATTTTTCTATTTTTTTACTGTTTCAGTGCTGCAGGGAGATACAGACTCGGAAGGAACATTTTTGCTGACTTTTGAGTTGCAGCACATCCGGGAAACGGCTTTTCACTTAGTTGATTTTTTTTTTTACTTGCTTCAACTTTACTCTGTTGTGTGTTCCTGACTCATACCCAGTGGTTAAGTCATGACATTACACATGACATTGGGGAACCTGTGATGCTCTGCACACTGCACATTAATTCCCTTCATTAAAGACACATTGTATACCCTGTTTCGTTTGCATATCTTCTATGTACCGGTAATACCAATCACTAGCCTGCTTGTCCCAAACGCGTGTTTACATCACCTATAGGTGAGTCTCTACGTGATGTAACCATAGTGACAGTTCAGCGACATGAGACCTATTTCAGGTAAAAAGAGGGTTGGCAGTAAAGAGCAACTGGTTGACAGATTTCTAACTTTTATAATGTTTTATTAAAGGTTTCCCGACTGATGCACAGTCAAGCAACAACTTAAGAACTGTGATCCGATGCAACAGGAATGCTGCAAAATGGTTCAAGAGAAGAGGCTCCAGAAGGACTGCAGCACGTTATATAACCTACATCAACTACGAAATGAACCTTAAAATACTTTGCACTTGGGATTATCTCAATCATTTTCCATTTTCAGTTGCCGTGTCTGGCACCTGACATACAACCGGTAGCAAATTAGTCGAAAGCAAACAAGAAGCATTTGCAGTTCCTGCTTGCCCCAGATCTGATTTGTTGAAAATGTCATTATTTTTCCTTTTTCAAGAGCGTACTGTTCAATAACTTTCTAAAATTGGCTCAATATCAGCCTGCTGCTGTTCCTGTGAGTAGCTTGTTTTCCTTCTCCTCATCCTTCCTTTCTCTCACCCGGCTAATGACGGCCTCGTGGCCTACTGTTATTAAAATTACGCCCTTGCCTCTGATATTAATTGGGTCCGTAATAAGGAATGGGTCGGATTCATTATTTAATTGCAAGGGCACATTTGGAATACAGTTTCTAAAATGTATTTTTAATGAAAAACACTACATCCTGACCTAATCATATCAACCTTATTCTATCTAATTAAGGATGCAAAAAATCATTAGAGTTGCAAAATATTAGCTTCAGCTCTGTCGAGCTGCTCCTTTGCTCGCCTTCATGAATATATTTTGTTCCTGTCTATGATAAATAGTTAATGAGGGAAAAATGACAAAAATTTGCATGTAGGCAAATTAGTCTAATAGGGATATGTCTTTGCTGAGTTAGGAAAGTGACCCTTTTTACAGGAGAAAGTGTTACAATAATTATGAAATAATGGCATGGCCCATCTTATTTTGATGAAAAATGGCTAGCTTGAGTAATGTAAAAATCATAAAATGCAATAACCCTAAATTTTCATCATGCTGGAGAATGTGTTAACGTGTTAGCATTTTATCAGTTTAATAACGGCAAATTAGGGACAGTATGAAGTATGCTGTAATTGTTGCTTTGGAGAGAGATTTGCAGTAATGCGAGGATGATTTAGCAGTGCCACCACCGCAAGAGGCCATCAGCGGCTAAATGAAGCATTTTCTTAATCACAAACTTTGGGGGTGTAATTTCCTTCAAAGTCTCCAAACATTGGGAGGTTCAATTTTCTCCCAATAAACAGGTCCATCACCATCCCATTAGCAGCAGTGTAGTCACCTCTAGCAGCCCGGGTTGCACTCAGTCAAGGCTTACAAGACAAGTGTTAAGAAAATGATTCTTTAAAAAAAGGACAAAGAGCAGTTCAACACGTTATGTGTCGGAAGTTCTAGATAACAAACGTCTTATCTTGTGAGTGTAATATTAAATTGTAAAACAGTAAGATGGGTGTGTGCTTTTCAAACACCGACATTCATCATCTTCCGTCTATTTCATGAGGTCAACATTTGATACTACGTTTAAGCAAAATGATGATTTACGTTTGTTATGATCTGCCGTCATAGTGCTCAATAAAGCAGCAGATCCACACTGTGCAAAACCAACGGATGAGATACACTATTTATTAATGGAAATCAGGTATTGAAAATTGTCAACCACTACTAATGGAATTTCATTTGAAGGTTCACATTTCCACAATCATACAAATATGAATTACCTTAACTGTCACAGAACATGTAGTGTGGAAAGTTTTTACTACCCCAGTAAGAAAAAAATAAATATCCAATAAATATACAAGAATGGACTGTGTGTTATGGTTCCATTCGTCCATTTATAGCCACATAAACTCATGCGAGCAAAGAGCAAAGGTGTTAATGAACACGGAGAACACCGAGCGATGTGTGCCACTAACAAATCCTGTGGAATAAATTAAAGGGTGCTGCAGTTTGATCGCTATGTTCCATTTCCCTTATCTCAACAAGTCACATTTTCAATCACTATGCAAAGATTTCACATCGGGTGTAGGCTCGGTGCTAATGCACTGCCCTTCCCTGTGTCATCGCCATCGACCTGTGCTGGGCTGTCAAACATCTCTCGCAAGCAATAGTAATTTTATGGGCACATGGATTTATGCAAACTCGAGGCCTGCATCCCCCATGACACCAAGTTGTCCGTCTTATATGCCCATGCACCCTACTATGTGTGTGTTGATTGAGCAGTCTTTCTTTAATGAAATATCTTCGGAAATTGGCTTCCACCGACTAATCAGGCAGCCCGCTAGCCGAGTTCCTGTTTTGGTAATTATCTTGTACTAATTAGAATGAAGCTAAAGACCTCTGAGATGAATTCTCAGCTTTCTGAAATGTAACTAAAGAAAATTGTAATGATATAAAATGAGCCTATCCTATACATCCTCTCGGACCTGTCTTTTGTTTAAGTGACCAGTCGGGACTGAACCGCGTGATGCCGTTAAATGTTCCTTCTAGTATCGCTCTCGTCTAGCCTCGGCCAGTCTTTCCTTTAGAGCCGCAACACGGCGCTGTAATTACTCGGTCCAATCTAACGGACAAGTATCAGCGACCTTTTGGCTCATTCACTCATGGGGAAAACCTCCATTAGCTCAATTAACCACCAAGGGTTTGAGGAGAAGAGCATTTCCGAGAGAGACAGAAGGCTGCGGTGAGGTGAGATGCTTACCTTGCGTCTCTCCCCATTAAAGCCTCTCCACTGCTCCGCCTTCTTGACAACATAGCTCAGCTCCTGATTGGACAGCTCCAGGTCTTGAGGCAGGAAGTACGTCCCCTCCTTGGCTGTGAGTCGCTGAAAGATGTCCAGCATGCGACCATCGTTGTGGAATCTGGAAGGAGAGGTGAGAGAGAAGAAGTGAGGAGGAGGGGGGGGGGAGTAGTAGCAGGTGTGACACCATCCAGAATCACTGTATTTGGCCTGTAAAGGTCACGTAGGGTCAAATGGCAAAACAAGACAAAACATACATCTTGATGATTGTGGATGATGCTAAACATGTCCTCTCTGTTTCACAATAGCAGTCTTTTATGTAATTGCTCAAATCGCAATGGACCCAACTGGCTGGTACACAATATGAATCTTCTATTGATTTCACACAGCGTATTTGCAGCGTGACGCTCGACAAAAGTCTAAATACATCAATACAAACACAATGAAAGAGCAAAAGGAATCAAACAAATTGGCCTGTGAGTGGGAATCACTTTGTTAATACAAGCTGCAGCAATGGCTGTGTTTGGCTGTTGGTCTGCGTGGTTGTGCATCTGTTGCTGTGTGGGAGTCAGATCCCGGGATATTCTTCAGTGTTAATGCCGAGCTTCAAAGATGGCAGATGCAATGGAAGTGCTGGTTGCAGATGTGTCCGGAGGGACCGGCTTGAGTCACAAGAAAACATATTGATTCATACCTCCAGATGAGCGCATATCACCAAAGTGTTAGTTTTCATTTGCACAGAAGGGTGCATGCAGCCGAGACCTAAAAAGAATCACCATATCTCATATCTGTAAACAAATGCCTTGGCTGACCAACAAAAGCGCCAGACCTTGCACCCTTCCATAGAGATTCAAGTCTGTCAGAGGGTAATCGACTCTCAAATAAAACCAACATCAAGGAGACAGGGATTTATACAAGAAGCTGGTACGGAGCCTTCAACTCAGCATCATTCCCGATCACTCTTGGGAAAGGGCTGTTTGTAGAATCTTGACCTCAGACACAGGAATAGCATGTATTCATTTTCATCCTACACTTAAATCTTGCTTCTCATTCATTTATGCGGTCTCTCTCTGGGAGGAATTCACCATCTTTGTAACTTGGAGCTTCAAAACAGGCTCATTTCCTCGGTGTTGGAAGTGCCCTGGATGTAAGTATGTGTTACTTATATCTGAGGCTCGACCTGGATGCTAAGGCTCTAATCGGCTCTTCTTCGGTGTAGGGGTCACCTTAAGGACACGTGTTAACTCATGAAATATATCCGAACAGAAAATTCATCTTGGCATGACCATGGTGGAGGATTTTTTTTTGCATTGGAAGCGTTCGTACTTTAAAAAAAAAATGAATTTCCAGATTCATGCGTGTTTTTGACTAAACTGAAGATGCTTTATATTATTACTCTTTTATTGCAAAAAAGTAAAAGAGTGTCCAAAATGCTAAAACACATGAGTTTAGCCAATCAGTGCATTTATGTTGATCAATAAGTTATTTTGCTATTGTATAGCTGTGGAGTCTTCCTGCTCCCTCACCTGTAGTCCATGAGACTGTACGCTGTATTTACATTGATAAACATGCCAACTCGAGAAACACAGACATGACGTAAGGGAATGCAAGTCAAGTATGTTTTTATTTTGGTTTTGAACCTTGTAATCATTTAAATGTAACCGCCCCAATATCAATGTAACATCACTCACTTGGTGTTTATGAAGTTTCAAAGAGGAGAGAGATGCCAAACACATCACTGATGTGTGTATTTGCAGTCAATGAATAAAGGCTGCCTAAATGTAATTAAAAAAGGATAACAGTCCATTCTATCTATACATATAGCCTGAGGGTTTTTTTTAGAAATAGGTCACGCTCTGTGTCAGAGCCCCTTCCTTGCAGCCAATAGGAAACTGTAACCCATAAAATTATCAGCCTTGCTTCAGCCTCGTGGCCTACATTCAATACAAACCCGTGTGGCGGTTGAGTGGCAGAAGTCATTATTCCCGGCTGCTGTTTTAATATTGTCCATTTAGCTGGAGCCCGATAAGCGTCCCGCTTACTGAAATTAGATGGCACCCTCTCCTCGGCCGCCAATCTCAAACTGATTAATTCAATAAGCGTTTTCTTACATTTTGAGCCGTTAATGGGATTTTTGTCTCATATGATGGTGGGAAAACCCACCTTGGATAAACACTGAGTTACATTATTCAGTAATTTATCATCTGTCCTTTTGCTTTTTGCTACTTCCATCCTGAAAAAAATGATATCTGTCTATTATTTAAAAAGTGCAATAGTCATCCTTTGAGCTGGACATTTTGAATAAGTGGTTCTGCTGTGCATCTTTAAATCTGCCCTCGCGTTGCAATGCGGTGACAATCATATGTCATTTTCTAAGACAGAGAACAAAAGTAAAACATTTGACTGAATAGTTAATGACCAGTTATTGGAAATCTTCTAACAGCTCTAAAAAGGTCACACAGCCTTCGTAGAAAATAATGTGTTCAAAAAATCTGAGTTGCTAAAATATAATACATCAAAAATGTGTGACCTCAGTCTGCGAGATGTGACTGGAACAAACAGCGCGGTAAAATAGAGTAGGTGTGTGCACCACCGTGTAGATGCAGTCCATTTCAATATGTATGAAACCTACAATGATACCAGCCATGCAAAACCGTGGCTAACCGGATAATGTAAGGGGTTATATACCCACGCTATATTAAAACACATCTAACTTTTGAATTAGAAACGCTTTCGGTTTTTCCAACCAATTGCAGAGTATGGTGCGCTCAAAAAAGGCAACTGTGTGGTGCGTGTATTTGTGTCCTTGTGTCCGGTGACTCTGTGTATGTGTGTGTGTGTGGGGATGTGTGAGGTTGATGCATAGCTGCACAAGTAATTCCATGCGACTATAAAATCAAAATGGATTAGATCAACATTTGTTTTCATTTTCTGTGTTTTTTTTATTTCCTGTGAACGGAGGAGAGGAGGAATCGGTGGATCGGGTGAAACGTGGCACGAGGCTGCAGGGACGAGAGGTGGAGAGTCATTTCTGAGCCGGTGCTTGAGAGTCGTAGGCTGGTGACTGCTTTCAGAAAAGGTTTCCCCCTTTCATTGGTCCTGTTCCGACAAGCTGCGTCAATTCAAAAATACCCAAATCCTAATTCGTCATCAGGAAGGTAAGTAAGAGCTCAAAGTTAGGGGGGAATGAGTAATATAGTTTAAAGAAGGAACCAGAACCACTGGAACCAGAATAGATCCGTGAACATGCTCAGGTACTCGTGTACTTTTTAATACTGTCATTATTTTGGTTGCTCCTACAGCAAGAGCCAAATTAGACTCATAGCAGGTCAGCTTGCTGTTGCTTAGAGTGACACAAAGGCATGGACCAAATCCCTTTTAGGTATCAAAATAATGCTATTTTGCTATTTTGCTCCTCTTGTATTGTTTGAATATTTATATCTAAATGTAAATAAATGTCATTCATCATCACCAGCAAATATATTCACAATTTGCCATATGATAAGAATTGGATCAGGTCAGCATCTCCCTCTGTGTCTCACCTGAGGATGTTAATGAAGAGGATGGTTATGGAGAGCAGGAAGAGGACGGCGTACAGAAAGAGAGTGATGACCACTCCCGCTGCACCTGATTGGTCGACACGATGGAAGTGCCAATACAGTTTGGCTGCGTCACCCACTGGTGTGTCTGGGCTGTAGGCGAGACGCTGAGGAGACAGAGATCGAAAGAAAAACAACAAAATATATAACTTTTAAAAGGCTGGACATTTACACTCAAGCACTGGCCCGTCACATGATCGCCCGAGGACTACGTTTCACATGGTTTCACACACGTTTCACTTCCATTGCTGACTTTTCAAAAGCAGAAAGTTAACAAAAGGTTTGGATTAATTGGTTGGTAATTAGCACTGCACATAAAGAGTGATTTGTTCAGACAATGACATTCAGCTAGGATCTGATGAAGACATCACCTCTGGTCAACTGTGTCCAAATCATTCAGTCTTCCTCACTGACAAAATCCAAGCCATTAACAAAAAAACACCCATCCAACCTTGCACATTTACTTTCTCACCCTCCCCCCCCCCCCCTTTTTGTAATCTAAAGTCACTTTGCCAAGATAAAGTGTACTCCTATTTAAAGTGCACAAGTGTCCAAGTTATTTTTAAGTGACTTACCCCGAGGACAGCGTCCACTGCAAAGACTGCCAGGGGGTCGAGGACTGTCCACACTCCCTGAGCCATGATAAACTTTGACGTGAAGGAAGGGAGTGAGCCAAATATTTGTTGACAGCCACATCTGATCAGAACCAGCAGGAACGTTACGGCGTTCAAGGTCAGGGGACCCACCACCACCATAGCCAGCTCCTCCCGGGTGTGGAGCAAAGAACTCTGGTAAACGAGGTCCACCGTGTGTGCGTGGAACTGGAATCTGGAGGGGTGGGGGGGAGATGGAGGTGGGTGATGTGCTCTGATGCGGGTATGTGAGTGTGAAATATGTGTATGTGTCAATATGTGTCTCGTATATTTGTGTTTGTGATGCTTTGCAGCTCAAGGGCAACTTGTTCCAGCGATTCACACACTGTTGTATTGTTTGTGGTTGATTTAATCATAGTTAATTAGTTTGATGACCATTAACATTGTAATTTGCTGTTCTGTTGGCATGTTCTGCCTTTCTGGTCACATGGAATATGTAAGAACACAAAATAATACAATATAATCTGTATATATATAATTTTATTTTGTATCTACATGTTTTTGTTTTTTATTTAATTCATATATATATATATATATATATATATATATATATATATATATATATATATATATATATATATATATATATATATATATATAAAGAGAGAGAGAGATATAGATATATCTAGTTGTTTATGTTTTTATTTTAATTATATATATATATATATATATATATATATATATATATATATATATATATATATATATATATATATATATATATATATTAAACACACAGCTGCAAGTAACAGTATTGACACCTGTGCTGTTGCCTGAGAGAGCATATCTAAGCACCCTATTGTAAGTTAGACTCCCCGTTTACCGCAAGCCTCATGAGTTTCTTAATCTCCCCATCAGTCAGGAGGCGGTAGAGCCAGTGGTGGGAGGAGAGAAGTCCAGTTTTTGCTCATTAATTTCCATCTGATTTGCTCCAGCAGTCAAGCTTCTCTCAGATACTGTCCATTACTCTGACAGTGGAGGTCCATTGGTGTTTTATCTGAGAAAAAACTCCTAAACACAGAGATCTGTTCTTTCAAAAGTCCCTTTGGAGTACAGAGATTACCTCACCGAATGACCGGTACAGACAGCAGAGTGCAATGTTATATTTTTAACACTGTAGAGCTATATTTTCCAGATAAATTGCACTGATAAATCTAATTCTAAGAATGACAGGGGAATGTTTCATTTATTGGGAATCTTGATATAATACAATAAAACTCTCGTCCAATAAATTCGAACAGCGTTTTGACATTGGCAGCATCATTCCATATGAAATCAAATTTGGTGTCTCTTCAAATGTGATATTATAAATTATAAAAGTACATGGACAGGTACTTATGTAACGGTCTAAGCACATGCAGAGCTATTGTGACCTTGATCGGAGGTCAAACTATTTACTCAAAAACAACTGGTTACTTGTTATTTATGTGAGTAGTTTTCATATCATGCAACATCCATCAGAGAAATTGTGTACTTTTTACATTACACTAATCATTTGAAAGTTATTGAGCAGATCTTAAAAATACAAATGCTGCTTGCGTATTGATGCAAAAGCAATAAAAGACGAATAATATAATATAAAATACTAAACATCACTGACAAGGGAATATTCCTGGGTGCATAATGAGTAGTTTTGCATTTAATTACGTTAAGTTAACAAAAAAAGAGAGGAAGAAAGGTGAGCTTATAGGTGATGGAAGCAACATCGAGGCCCCTGGGCACACTTTGCTGTCCACTGATGTCCGAGGGTGGGGAGGAAGGTGTCAAAGAGAGACAAGGAGGGAGTTAGAGAGTGAGATAAAAAAGGAGGGAGGAAGGCCTGTCATCACACTAGGCACGCTGACTGTCACATGGCCCCTCTCTCTCTCCCCCTCTCTCTCTCTCTCTCTCTCTCACTGGACACCACCAGCTCTGGTCATTGCATGGAGAGAAGTGCTCGGAGGGAGAGCAGCAGATTTGGACATGTGGAAGTTGTCATCCGACATTGACCCTTCTTTTTCCCTTATCCATCCCCTCAGTCCATCTTTTGTTTTTTATTCCATTTTTATGCCACTCTTTTTTTCTCCCTCCCTCAGCCTCCCTCTTTCCATGATTTAATGTGCGATGTTTGCACCCCCATGTTATTGTAATAAAACATGGGTTGTCTGCATGTTTGCAGCCAGCTTGTTTTATTGTGATGAATTAAATCAGCACCATATGCCATTGAGATGGGATTTACCAGTTCTGTGGTATCTTATTGCTGTTTATCATCAATGCTGTGGACCAAATAATAACAATACATTCCTTCCAAATAATGTAGCCTTTTGGGACCTACATCCGCGTAGTGAAATCAACAAACTCCTGCAGAAAATGGTTGGTTAATATTGAGAAAGTCTTGTTAAAATGTTAATGGGGGGATTCCAAACAGATGATTTAGGCGTGTCTAGTGTGTGCGCATGTTTGTCAACACACTCCCACACACTGCACATCCTCGTTCTCTCCTCTGCTCCGTAACCCCTCCACGTCCCATTTCACAAACGCACTTTGCATGTGTGTGTGTGTGCTTCTGAGCTTGTATGCACGTTTTATGGGTGAGAGAGTGTGTGTGTGTGTGTGCATATGCAATATTTTTATATATACTTTTATTATATTTATTATATTATATATCTGGCCTCCCTGTAAAATAATCTATGTCAGCAGCAATGTGTGTGCTCATGTAGTCCTGCTCTATGTGAGTGTATCCCACCCCCCACGACCAAACGTGTGTGTCTGTCTGTGTGTGTGTGTGCGTGTGTGTGCGTGTGTGTGTGTGTGTGTGTGTGTGCGTGTGTGTGCGTGCAGGGTGATATCAAAGCAAGCAAACTCACTTGTTGACAGGAACTGCTATGGCCTGGAGGAAGAGCCACTGGCTGCAGTAATGCAGGTAGAGCCTCACAAACCACATCAAAGCCAGCAGCAGCATAATGAGGCCGAGCTGCCGAACGGAGCAACGCCAGCTACTATGCGACTGTTGTTGCCGCGGCAACGGCAGGCCCAGCTCGGACGGCAGCATGCGGAGGGCCAGACGGGCTCGCTCGGACAGGCGCGACGTGCTGGAGCCAGATCCAGTCGGCGCTGATCTGTTTGTCATCGGAGAAGAATCAGACGCACTATGCATGTCACGTTTTCCTATCTTTTTTATTTTCTTCTGAAACAAAAATTGTAATATTGGTTTAAATAACTTTTTTTCTAAATTGTATGTGTTATCCTCTAACTGTACAAAGTCTTCGTTATAATACTTTAAGTAATGCATTCTTTCCCTCTTTTCATTCTCCTACGAATATGCTGCAATTCACAATGCCAATACTTACTTTTCTGAGAGTTACGTGCAGGATTCAAAAGCATTTGTTTGTGATCATCAGATCAATGCAATAAAAAAATAGGTAAAGTAATGTATTAGTCAAATTGAAAACGCATTCACACAAACGGATAGGAATCCCTTCCAGCAGTGCTCAGCTTCCCCCAGCACCTCTGCCTCCTTTGTGCCGCACTTTGTCAGGCCTGCTCAACTATTCCCTTTCAAATAGAGGGCACAGATGGAACAGTGGAGATGAGAGAAATACTCTAAATATGTTACAATGGGCTGGCAACAGCCGAGCATAAAACCCTCCGTACACAGCATATGCAACACTGTACAGTGTGTGTGTCTGTGTGTGCAGTGAATTAGCCTTCATAGGTACGACGTGCGTAGCAATCTATTTATTATAGTTTGAAGACGTCAACACAAGCAGACACCGAGGACCCCGATCGTCTGGCTGGCAGTAATTAGACGGAGGCTAAAGTGGGTGTGTACAGTAGAGCGATGGGTATATCACAGAGTGTGACTTTAGGCCCTAGCCTGTGGACATCCCTGCGTCTCACCACCGTGTCCCAAAGCACAGTTGGAATTCACTTTGTAGTGTGTGTCTAGGGAGAATGGTACACTGCCTAAAGACGAAAAATGAGCAAAAAAAACAGAATCAATTGTATACTTGTATTACCCCTCCCCCCTACACCCCCCTTCCCTTCCCCTGCCAAATAATTAGGCTAGACTTAAATCAAAATGCAGCGCTGTGCCGTCTTTAGCTTGCGTTGCTGCTGAAATAAGAACCGTCACACAGCTGCATCGAAAAAACAAAGAGATCGTCTTTCCTGTTCCTGTGAGGTGGGTACACTCTCTGAAGTGTTGAATTATTATTTGAAGTTATCGAGTTCCTCGGTGGACGCATGCGAGAGCGGCGGTGAAGCGTTCGGGTACACGCGGGAGAACTCGAGATTCATTCAGAAAACGCTCAGTCAACAGTTTGCGCTGCTAAATATTCATAGCTGGGCTGAAAGAAACTCGAGCGGAGAGGATAAACATCTGGCATAAAAGTCAGTTACAGGTTGAGATTATGAAACGCAGCATGTGTCCCACGTGTCCCACTGCATGTACACTGTAGATTTCCTGTGTGGGGTCAGTGGGATGTTGCTCATTCAAGATAATACATGCAACAGGGATGTCGGAAGAATTCATGGCATCAATTGCTTTTTCATTAAATGTAAATTAAATCATCTGAAGGCCTTGTTTACTGTTGTTATTTATCCCTACTAGTAATGTTAGATGTGAGCAGCACTATGTGGTAAGAGAACAACGTTTATAATGTCATGCCCTATCCTTCACACTAATGAATGACACTGGCAATACATATCACTTTAAATTCACTCCCCTGTATATTGAATGCAAATAAGCCCATCACAAAAGATATTGCAAACATAAATATGTCGCCTTTGAGGGCACTGTAAGAGAAATAAGTTTAGCTGTGACTGTATTCTGGAGTCAAGTGCACAAGACTTTGAAGTGTGACGCAGACCAAAGGGCGATAATGCGGCAGCGATGCGTGTCTCTGCGTCTCTATTATGATTTTGACAAAAGCACTTCCATTCTGTTCCAAGCTTTGTCGCGACTCGTTTCACATGTGTGTTGCGAAACAAACTGCTTTCTGCATGTCTGCGAAAGTGGAATTACAGACAAAAAAAAAGGCAAGACCTGTCAAGTGACATTAAACGAAAACAACAAATACAACCGGATGCCCATCTTTCATGTAATGAAGGTATTGATGATGCATGAAAGAGGAATATTTTTAGCCCTTCTTCGTGTATAGCGGCCCTCCTCCAAAGGAAACCGGTAACATGATGTGAAATTTGTTATCGACACTGAATTAATTTTGTTATGGCACCTCCAATTACAAACGTACAGTACAGGAAAAGAGGGTAAGGCAAGGTGGTCATTTTTATTTATATTTATCTTGCAGGAACAAAGAATATTTCACAGCTTGTCCCCTGATAGACTGATAGCTTGTGGCATAGTGGCCCAGAGATGAGACTAACCATTTCAACAGGCATGCATTGGCACATAATACTATATTTTAATTGTAGTATATGAATCAGGGGAAATCTAGGCCAGAAGAAGTTCCCTCATTATCTCAGTATTGATATGTGAGTTGTTCTTTCCCATGTCCTCAAAGCACGCCGCAGAAGGACTCATCGCTCTCCTTAAACCTTGCTACAGAGTGCCAAAGCCTGTAAATCAGATTTAACTAGCGTGTATCTGTCAACCAGTGGAGCAAGAATCCTCTCCTGGACTCGTTTTCCCAGGCCGTGTCCCGTTGTACAACAAACGAGAGCTGTGCCTTTAAAAATAACGCAAAGTGAAGAGCAAGTACAGACATGGGTAATGAGAGATAGAGGGACGGAGACGCGGAGAGGGGGAGGGAGGGATGGGGGGGGGGACTACAGCGGAGTGTTCGACTTTAAATAGCAGATTTATGTTGAGGAGGCTCCAGGGCCGAGGAGAGCGAAGGTAACCCTCAGAACCCCTTTGCATTGCCCTGATGGCTTAAACCCTCCAAGGCCACTTAAAGTATTGGACTTATCCCTTTATTTTGGGGATTACGTTATTTTCTGTCACTTTCTTATTTGGGCCACCGGCATTGTTTATGAATGCACTAAATCCACAAATCTTTTCCCACATAGTCTAAGAATGGTTTGCTGCTGCTGGGGAAACCGAGAAAGAGGCAAAATAGTGTGAAAATAGACTTAAAAGATTGACGGATAGCGTGATTGTTTTCTCGGTGGCCCAGATGCACAAGTGTTTTGGTGATTATGGAAGTGTGATTATCTTAGGTGTCAAATGATAGAACTGAAGATACCACATATTTGTTTACATGTCATTCTTGAAGAATACTGATAATGCATTTGTTTTGGATTGTGACAGTATCAGTCATCTGTGTGGGTTACACAACCGGCTTCTTACCGATGTGTTAGGAGGACTAGACTTTAAAAAGAACTGATGAATCATGTTAAACTTAATTTTGCAACTTGTAAACAAATGTACAAACAACTCACCAACAGAGCACAGACAGCCTTCGCTGATTTCGTAGTTAACCGTCTTTATCGTTAGGATTAATCTGTAAAATGGCCAATAGATTACTTAATAGAAAATGAGTTAGTCCATCATTATAGCAGTGGTCATTTCTGGTTAACTTTGTGTTCCATAAACATGAACAAATGCACACTCTATCTGCCAATCCAAGTTTATAAACCATATGCAGATGCTACAGCAATTCCCACAGTAGAAACTTTAACTGCCTATTTATTGCATTTACGCAGAGGCATAAGCTTACGTAATGATTGGAATGTTAGCGGGGCTTTGCACAGGTGGGGCAAATATAATACAGGAAGCTATGAAACCTCACAAAGTGGAAATCACAAAGAAACCCGCTCCCACAAGATGTATTAAATGATAATCATTGGTTACTAAGCTGGTATCGTTTTCCAAAGCACCTTGAGTATGTGTGTGCATAAAAACAAGTTGAACAAAGCAGCAGTATATGCCTGCAAGGCTTTTAGATAAGTGAGTCCTTTTTATATCATCTTGTGAGAAGTTCTATTTATACTGAAAATAAAATTTACAAAAGGACACAAAACATGGCTCAGATTGAACTTTGTGCATGCTCTCTCTTTTTTAATTGTATTTGTTCTAAGGACAATTACCTTACCATTTGGGTGCTTTAAAAGCACACGTTTTTACAGAGACCCTGGCAAAGCAAGAATACATATAATTGAGTATTATTGAGAAAAGGGGACCACAGTGGCAGGTATTGGGGTGTAGTCAAAAGAGAATTATGCAATAGTGACTCAGCTGTAGAACTATCATTAAAAAAAGTGTAACAATGCAACACCAAATTATCAGAATGATTTGCAGCTGACAGAGTGGAGGAGAACATATTCAGGAGCAGTAAAAAAAGAAATGTTCCATGAAATTAGGAATCCATGTTCTACTAATTATTAGCTGCTAATTTTTATAATGCCAGGAAGGTTTTCACAAGCGAGCAAGCACATGAGGAAAAAGGAAAAGGCCACAAGTGCTCTGTGCTGTTGATCCGGTAGCAGTAGATGATATGAAACACTGGCACAAAATCACAAGCTCATAACAATGTTTCATTTATGAGTACATCACATTTAATGTGAAACCAAGTGGACTGGAAAAGAAGCATTCACATCAGTACCATGGTGGTACTAAGGGTAGGATGTGGGGCATTTTATGTGGACAACAAACGTGGGCGATATTGTAATTTAATGACCGGAAAAATTATCTACTGATCTATATGTTATCAATTAATATTAGAATAGTAATTACTACTCTTTGCTTATGATCAATAATTGGGCCTGCAATGTATCGCCTTGTTCTGTGTCACCCCAGTGTGTCTTGATTGTTCATTCCTTTCACCTGCTGCCCTCAGCCACGCCCCTGCCTCCCTAATCACTCATGCCCTACACCTGTGTGTTCCCCTCTATATATTCTCCCAGTCCTTCCCTTGTCACTGGTTGGTTTGTGGTCTTTATCTGTATTTCCTAGTATTGTATTAACTAGTGTCGCCTATCCCTGTATTTTCTCAAGTAAAGAGAGTTTTTGTTTATCTTTAAACTGAAGTCCTGTCGGTTCTCTGCCCCTGTTCTTCCCCCGTCACAACCCGTGACATGCAATTGTTTCAACCATTCGTTGAGTAGTAACTTCCTGGAGTCGAGTTGCTTGCCAACCTCACGACAGAGGTGAGGCGGGAAGCCGGACTATCAAAGAATAGTCCAGGACATAACCTCAGTCATACTATAATTATTTTTATGGATTCAGCAATTGTGTTAATGTAATAGCTCAGAGGTGAAGGGAGGAGGACTTTGTTACGCTTGGAAGGAGCCAGGCTAGCTGTCTGCAGTCCAATACACTGATGTGCGTTATGTATTGGCAAACCTCTTTGGCCTTGTCCACACTCGTACAGGTCTCTCTTTTATTTAAACCAATGTTTTCCTCTACCTTTTGGCTTCTCGTCCAAACGCAAACAGAGTTTTAGATCACTGAAACATATCTTTAAAAACAAGTATTATGTTGTACCATGCACCAAATCTAAAGATATATAAATACATATTTAAATAATTGCTTCATTATTGCTAACTAAGGTAACACCGCTAAAGAAAAATAAACTCACTGAGCATTCCCTGATTTTTCTTCTCTGGTATTTTGAGGCAGTCTTGATCGCCAACTATTGCCAAGCTTTTTGAGTTGTTTTTAAAGTTAATGTGGGCAAAATTATATTTTAAATGTAAGAAAAAAGTTAAAATAAAGAAGAAAAAAATGATAAAAGAACAGCAGCTAGCCCTACGAGAACACACGTTTGATGATACGATGATCTAGTTCTGCAATTCCTGCATCAGCCAAACAAATCCCTCCAGCAAGAAAGTGTTTTGGCCTCCTTGCACACCTTGGAATAGTTTCAGTGTACATGGGGTAGCTGTTTCATTGCCATGCAACATGTGGCGTTTTTATGGAGCGCCTGACTTAGCACGAGAGGGGATTAAAACATGGAAATGGCAGGTCCCTGGGTGCGCCATAAACTGGGGTGGAAACATTTCAAATGCAGATGCACCTGGGATCAACAAATACACAGGGACTTCCCAGGCATCCATTACACACACAGATACCACAGATACCACCAAAGTCCTCAATGATGACAAACGGGTTGTTTTTCTCTCTATAGACCTTTTTTGGGGAACAACTACTCAAAACATTGTGCCAGTAGATTGAATCATCAATGCAGAACAAATAATGTTCCAAGGGGATCCATCCATTCAGCAACTCGGTTGAGGCGTATGGAGAGGAGCGCTGCGGAGGCTGAGTATGGGCCTCCGGAGAGTTGCATCAGTATTTAAATGGCTTTCACTCCTCTGACCTTGCCTCATAACTGCAGGACATTGTCACCAGAGAGTTGGAGACGGCGAGAGAATGAGAAGAGGATGGCAAGGCAAAGACAGAGTAAATTAGAGGCAGAGAAAGCGAGGTAGAGAAAGAACTATCGAGAGAGAGGATATAATTACGAGCCAGAGAGACGAGCCATGTGTTGTGCGTGTGTCTGTGGAGAGCAATTAAGTGGCTGATGGGCCAAGAAGATCGTTGTTCCGACTTGAAATGCAGATTAGGCATCCGTTGTGTCATTGCAGGGTAAAATGGGCTCCTGCAACTTCTGACGAGGCTGGGAAAAAAACGTGGTGTGTTTCTAACAGAGTCCCTCTCGTGTCGTATGTGTGTGTCTCACAACAAACAAAGTGGGAGACAAACACAAACTGTTAACTGGGCTGTCAGTGCAGTTTTCAATCGAGCACGCTCGGCTTCTAAACCGGCGGTGGCTGAAGTTGGTGCTGGTGACATCATGCTCATGTATACACAAATGTGACAATACAAATTCTGATTACAACCACATCTACGGCTTGTCAGTTATATTATTAGAGCTGCCAGTCAGTGATGTGTTTCTAAAAGTTCATATTTATTTGCACAGGGCAGAGTGCATTAGTGCATGTTTGTGCTACAGTGCATTAGCTTACATGAATCTGCATGCAGAAATCCACTTTGAAGGTCTTGGGCAGTTGTTTGTTGACTTTTTGAATCTTTTTTAGATGTTTATGTCGGAGTGGGGTACCAGTGATTACAGAGGAGAAAAGAAGAGTGTGAGGGAAGTGTCAACTCTGGTCTACCTCTCTTTTTTCTCTCTCTCACTCACACACACACACACACACACACACACACACACACACAAACACAATCATGCACAAATCGCAAGCAATCACTCAAATGTCTCCTCACCTCACACACACACACACACCTACTTCCTCTTACGTGTCTGTGGGAAGGCCACACATATGACCCAGACCACCAATGGGACTACAGTCAGCTCTGACTGACAGCCACATCACTGCAGATTAACCAATCGGATGGCAACATTAGCCTGTCACTGAGCCGACAGCTCTGATTTCCATAAAGGAAGCAGCACGTAGGTTGTGTATGGGTGTGTGTGTGTGTCTGTGGGATCCGGAGTGACCCAGGGCGCGTCTGGCTGCAGAAAACCATAACATGTGCACTCAGGGCCGCGGTAGCCAGGGGCCCTCTCTTTCACACACGCACGCACGCACGCACGCACGCACGCACGCACGCACGCACTTGTGCACAAACACACACACATTCACTCATACACTCAGACGTGTCCGTGCCCCCTTCAGCACAGGAAAGCACTGGAGACCCAGGGGTGAACCGCGCTGCCATCTCCACCCACCTCTCCAACCAGCATTACATCAGAATTGATTGACCCTTGCACCGAGTTGTGATTCTGAGCTGCAGTATGCAGGGGATTGACAGCCTGGAACGGGCTGTTATTTCAGGTGGTTTTCTCTCCTCCTCCGTCTGTTCCTGGAGGCCGATCTCTCTCTCTCTCCCTCTCTCTCTCTCCCGCCACGATAGTGAGCAGCTCTTCTGGAGGAAAGGAGTGACACTGCGGGGCGCATGTCATCGGTGCGTTCTACACGCGGTACCGTGTTAGCCGAGCAGCCATGAACGATGTAACCGCGGACTGCCCTGCTAACCTTAGACACTTGGGCATGTACATTATGCAGACGCCAACAGATGGAGGGCACGGGAAGAGAGCGACAGAGACACTGAGTGAGTGAGTGCTCTGATAGGCTCGGTTGGGGGAAACGGGCGGAGAGGATTGTTGGTCCCCAACGAGGCGAGCTAACTGGGGGAAATTAGGTCAGTGTGTTCCCTCCGACTCCGCAACAAGAACAGGCTGTGCATGTGTGTGTGTGTGCGTGCGCGGTGTGCGTGTTTTGCCGGTGCACCGACAGCGGCACATTGCACCGCCACAGTGGCATACTGTGCAGGTCTGTGTGTGTGTGTGTGTGTGTGTGTGTCATTGTGTACTGCTGCCGGCCACACGTTGGCATATGTGTGACTGTGCCACCACACTTCGGGCCAGATTTGAATACAGGAGATTATTACTTTTACTTTATGTGCTTCTACAGAGCTTTAATAAAATGATTTACCAATATTGTTTGGCGTGTAGCTCTAAAGCTAACTGCTAACTGTATTTATGTTGATGCATCACTAGGATGTAACTAATCATGACATTATAGCAAGTAATGAAATAGTTCTGAATATGAAAGAAGATTTTTTTTTATTAAAAGTTAAGTGACATTTATTCCCAATTGGCCATAGAGTCGTTTGAAATAAAAGCTTTTGGGACAGATTTAGTTCTGCAGTCATTTGGCCTCCAGAGGATGTGGATGCTCTTCTTTTATTCTACTTCCCATCCAGCCTTGCCTTTACTTTCTCTCTTCATGTCTCCTGATCAGGACAAGTCACACATACTATAATTGATATGAGATTTAGGGGGTATATTTCAATGTAATTAGAATCTTGATAATTGGACTAATTAGATCTAATTGCTATGTGAGAATGACTTTGATTAAAACAGTTTTTTCTCCTCAAAACCGGAGAAAGAAAAAAAATAGTTGGGTGACATTGGTAGGACATAATGCTAATTGGCAATAATCAAGGATGCATGAAAATCACACTTTCTATATGTAACAACCAATAGGAGCAACATGTGTTCCTAAAGACAAAAACTGATAATTGATTGTTTGTAAGTAAGTAAGTAATTCAAAAATTAAAAAGTTTACTTTGTAAAGCTTAGATGCAAGCTAGCAGTAGTAACCTATCAGCGGAGTAAACTTTGTGTGAAGTCCTGCTAAAGTACCCTGTAGGTGTGAAATTCATTTTGTCTAGTATGTTTACCTTTTAGAGAAGTTGTTGCCGCACCATTCAAAACGCATTAAATTAGCCATATCGAATTACAACAGCTGTATTGAATCAGGTGCTTTGATTTTTCTCAGTGCTGTTCTGTGAGAAAAAAGGTTGTTAGGAAGACATTCGTAGACATCAAATAAGATGGAAGGTCGGCAGGATCCTTTTATGCAAGTTCAAACAGATTGCAGAGAAAACAGAGAAGAATCATTCCTGGCTTGTTTTCATTCAATCTTTTTATTTGCCCAGAATGTACTTGCCAAGTCAATACCTGCAGTATAAAGTATGTTGTGTTGTCTCTGAAATTGTAATTTATGGTTTACGGTTATTATGATTCCACATGTCATTCACTTGTTTCTTTTTACAGGGATAGGTTCAACCAGGAGCATTGATGGCAATTATTTGATAAGGAACATAATCAATACTCTACCTCCACAAATGCAGATGGAAGGTGATTCAAACTAAATCAGCCCTATGAGATGTACTTCTTATTTGTTGTGAGGCCAGAAAAAATTACGGTGGTGATACATTCACATTATTAGAAAGTGTGCCGACTTGTATGTGACTGACTGTAATGTCAATTGATGCAAATGAGTTATCTAACAATATATATATATATATATATATATATATATATATATATATATATATATATATATATATATATATATATATATTAGATATATATATATATATATATATATATATATATATATATATATACATATATCATTGTGATATGTACTCCTCTTGTGCAGTCATTTTGGGTCCTGTGCACGCTGTGGAGCTCGGTCTGCTTCATTCTAATACATTTCTTTACATTTATTGTACTTAGTGAATAAAGTGCTCCTTACTGATGTTCTGGATGCATTATGTTAAATATTTGTCTGTGATTTTTAGACTATCCCAAACTGAATCTAACTGTTAGTAAGTGTTTGCTTAATAATGCATGAGCATCCAATCTGCCCATTTGTACTGTGATCTCTTGTGGCTCAATAGATGGCAGTAATATCCCTCAATCACTGCAGTCTGGATCCTGATCCTACATGAAGTGCATACCTGCGCTCACATACTGTACACAGACACAGTCAAGAGATGATGTACACACAACACAAACACACACACACACACACACGCACACACACACATACAGACAGAGCTGTGCCAGAGGAGATGGAGATGACATCATTACGGCAAATAACATTTAAAAAACATCTGCAAACAATTCCTTTGGTCTGCGTCTCTGCCAGTCCTCAGGTGATGTAGAGAATCCCAGAATAAGTCAAACAGCACAGTGGAAGAGACGGGTGAGGGTTTGACTTTGAGACTGCGGTGTCTTTAACTTCCCTCCCTGTGAAAGCCAAAACTGGCACCGTATCTTTCTAATGTTCTGATTAGGCGAGGCCAAAAAAGCAGCCCTGAGCTCAGAGATACTGTAATGTGTGTGCTTGTAAATATAAAATCAATAGCAGCAGCACCTTCACAGGACACCAGGGAACCACCAGGGCTCCAACTCAATACTATCCGTACCTATAACTGACGGAAACGTCTCATCTCACGGAGCCCGGCGACTGCTCTGAGGTATTCCCACTATGAATAATCGTGAAAACCATTTAATTGTGTCCCTTTGTGTGCAGCCTGCCTGGGTTTCTGTGTTCGTTTTGTATGCACTTTCCCTCAAGATAGTCCCTGTGTCGTCATTTGTTGGCAGGATAGGCTGGTAATCATTTGAATTCCCCCGGTATGTTCAGAAGATGTCAGGGAGTAGGCTCTGATCTTGTTTAATATGTGACCAGCAGCTATAAATTACCAACTCCCAGAAATGAGGAAACATGGGTACTTTTAAATCTCCAGGGAGAGAGAGCTCTCGTTCTGTCTCCCTCACACACACATAGGCTCTCTCTCTCTGCCTCCTCTCTCTCTCTCTCTCTCTCTCTCTCTCTCCCCCCCTAGTGTAGTAGTGTGTGTGGTAATCCCTCCCCTTAATTTACTTGACGTTCAAATAAAAACAAATACCTGTGACTTTTTTGTTGAAATAAGCAATTTTGCTTTCAGCCTATTGTGATGCTTGGTGGGCATAGGCGGTGCAGGCGCACCTTGTTGCACTTAACACGTTTGGCCAAGGTGTCTGAAATGCTTTTCTTCCTGCTTTGTTTATATTTAACACATCCCCGTTTTTCTCATTAAAATCAAATGCTGTGAGCCACGGCGAAGAGGAAAACACATTTTCCCAAACTTCCTTTGTTGCATTTTGCTGTGCGGAGGAAACAAATAAAAGCACATAGTGACGTAACAGGTTTGCTTTGGCTGCAAGAAATATTGCTGCAAACCAAATTAGTTGAATAACAGGACATTCCTTTTGTGTCTCAAAACCATATAGTACGATATTTCTTTTGCATTTGAGTCCGTATTAATTCTGAAGATGACAAGTGGAGAAAGCATCCATCAATGGTTGCTCTTGGTAACAGAATGTCCCCACATTCTTACACAGTTCTCCTACATTTTTTTAAATTTATGTTCACAAATTTAAATCAAGCGATGTGATATTAAAGCAGATGTAAAGCTGAATTTAAAGGATGCCACTTGGCTACTGTAACTGCATCTATAAGGGAGGGGTTGTATAGGAACATCTGGTTGATGCACATCCCTGTGTCCGTCCGTTGTCACCTGCTTTTTTTCTTCTCTTTTCTCTCTATCTTTATTTACAATATTCACATTTTGGATGAGTGGTAAAACTTACAGTAGGGAGAATGTATACTCCTCCATCTCCTCCATCGAAGGCTGCATCTTCTGTTTGTCTGCTTGCCGAGGCGGTGCGCAGCCGGCGCCACCGCCGCCACAGCCGCACAGCCGCCGCAGCCGTCGCAGCCGCCGCCGCAGCCGCCGCAGACGCCGCCGCAGCCGCCGCTCATGCTGGGGCTGCAGCTATTTGTCTTCTTGATTGGCTTCTTCTGTGAGGAGCAGGGATCGGGGAGAACACATGCGGATGTCATTTGTAATCAAAGCAGGAAACAGACCTCTGAATTTATCTTGAGGGATGCACACGGCGACAGTGACAGTGTGCGCGGCACTTTGGAGCCTCTCCTATATCTCAACCGCGCCTCAAATTGACACGAGGCGTGAGTGACGGCGAAATCGCGTGCGGCACGCCATCGTTCAAGTCGAATTCATTTGGGAAGAAGCGTGCGGCACGGCGACGGTGATGTTAAATTATGTGATATCGGAGCAGCTGGCACTGTTTTCTTCCACGCGAGTCATTTACCTTCATCGTCATAAACACAGTCGAATGGAGTTAGCGAGTGGGGTTTTAAATATTTCACCGAGGTACTTGGGAGCAGATATTATTTGTTAAGCCGCCAACATGTTAACGGCGTGCTTTCCCCGGCCCTGTCAGCCCTGCCTGTGTTGCCCTTGGGTGGGCTTAGTGCCTTTCGGCTTGAAGTTGTGAAATACTCACTGATGTATGTTAATGAGATCCACAGTTGGAATAAGCCACCTCTCTCTTTCTTTCCACCCCTGTCTCACTCTGCCTCTCTCCCTTTTTTCTCTCTCCCCTTTTCCTCTCCTCCATCTCTGTCTCTCTCCCTCTCTCCCTCCCAGATGAACTGGGCCTAGGAAGTAGTAAATGGGCAAGGCCCCATAAAAACTCCATCCGTTTTCATAGGGCAATCTTTGCCAAAGCAAGCTTGGATTCCAGAGTGATGATCACAATAAAAAGGTGGAACGGAGCGGGAAAGAAAGCACAGAGAACGAAATGCGGGAGATATATAAACCACAATGTTCTCCAGTGTCTCCCCACAATAAATTTAATGCAATACCTTAAGACCAGATTCCGTCTATAGCTGGATTCCTGCCCTGTGGGCAAAGTGGTCGCCTGGAGAAAATTCATTTTAATTAGGCCTGCATTGCAGGTTGAAGGGTTGAAATCTGATCCCCTGCGCTCCCAGGCTGCTGCAGGTTGGAGATCACTCCACTTAATCATTAGACAACTGGGTTCCACACCACGACATTTGACAGAGTTAGCAAGGTTTTAAAGGCCAAGAGGAGAAGAAAAAAAAACACGGTCTACAGAGGCTGCGGAGAAATAAAACCTCATATCAACAAACTCATTTATTTAACAGGTCATCCCTGATTAATGGAGGTCTGGAGAGGCTCTTGTACATCAGTGCAGGGAAGTTAGTAAGAATAAAGACTTGGAGGGATAGGTGGGAAGGGAGGATGTGTACATATATATATATATATGTGTGTGTGTGTGTGACAGACGGAGGCATGATGCCGTTCATAGGCTTTTCACTACCTCAACAATAACATCACAACAACAAAAGGCCGCAGCTGAGGAACAATGGCGAGGCGGGGACCGGGAGGCAGCAATGCCAGATCAGCAGACAGAGTCATTTTGCAATTACCACTTCAAAGTATGGCAGGTAACATGCAGGCTTTGATTAATTTAGCTTAAGTCCTCTGTAGCACAGGAAGAGGCGTGTTCAGAGAGGCCTGGCTGCCGTTGCTGATTTCACAGAATTTGAGCTGCTTTGGCTTGTCAAGCAGATCAAAACTGTCTTTGAAGGCTGAAAAATACCTGTTAGTGTAAAATGTATTCTGACAAATCTCAGATAATAAGCCGGGGAGGTGTGTGTAGGGGTGCAGAGAGGGATGGGAAAGAGGGAGCGAAGAGGGCGATCATTGCAAGGGAGGGGACATGTTCCCTTAAATCCCAACGTTACCTTGTAGTGAGTCCCACCCTCTGCTTTCTCCCTGCATGGATCACTTTTCTGTCCCGTGTTTCCAGAAATGGCTCCGGAGGAGGAATTCTTCCCTGCATCCCAAGAAAAGAAAGAAATAATGTGCAGTGAGTGTGAAAAAGACAGAAAGGTTCATGTTTGTTTTCCTTTGCAAACCACATCTGGCAATCTGAGGATCAAAGGTGGTTGAGTGCTATTTATATTACGAAAAACCCTAATGATTACGGGTATACACTTGAACTAATGATGATAAATATTAAGCAAGTATGTAATAATGGAAATCATTTTTCTAAATAATACAAATAATTAAATACAATAAAATAAAAGTTAAAAAAATTGTTCTTTTGTGTTTTTTTACGTTTTCAAATACTGAACAATTTAGGTTAGTAATGACACTTAAAATAAAAAGCATATCTGTTGTTATTGTTCTACCGTGAGGCAGTATGTTTAGGCTGTAAGGTGTTTTGGTATTCTGGTGACTCTGATTTGACTCTTGAAAGAAAAAAGTAGGAGTATTGAGTTAAAGAGCTCCCGCTGCACATCATCTCTGTCTCACACAATCTGAAGCTGATCCTTCCCAGACTCAACGCTCTAATCTATGCAATTAGAAATGATGAAAAATCGAAAAAGAAATTAAGTTCGGTTGTAATACATTTCCCCATTCTTCTATTCTTTAGAAAATTACTTTTAAAGTATTTTTTCATCCTTACCCTCTTTTTTTTCCACTTCTCTCTCTATCTGTCTCACTCTTTTTTTTGCTGTAATTTAAATGGTAAGCCGCCAGATGTGTGTCTCATGCTTGAAGAGTTGGAGATCTGCATTATTTAGCATATTAACATTCACAGAATTTAAAAAAGGGTTCCTGCATTGCCTGGAGGTTGTAATTAAGTAAACCTTAGCTTGATACATGTAAGAATCTCACGATGTGAATCTTTTTTTCCCCGATGAACCAGTCACATCTATATGATACATATGGAAACCTCTGCGATGATATTTTTGCTTCTTGCTGCGGGATTAAATATATCAGTGATAATAACTTAAATATAGGCGACACATCAGAAATCCTTCTGACAGCTTAAATGTCTGGAAGAGTCTGCTCACTGCTATTTTTAAGCGAGTCTGAAATCAGATTTCATCCGAACACAGATGTAGTTTTTAATTACCACCGCTTTGCTGGTAAACATGTGGAGCGCCTACAGTTACAAGTTAAGAAGGTTATATTTGTTCTCGTCAAGGGATGCAATTATTTATATTTCTACATTTCCATGATATCACATAACTGTAAACTCACATTTTCAATATTCTAATAATCTCACATCAGTCAAATGTTTTTAGAACATGGTGTCGTGATATCTCAATGCCTCAACTTTACACACTCTCTAAGTGTATTGAAAAATGACACAGGTGGGGATGTCAGAGACCCTTTGTATCAAACAATCACAAGTAGAAAGAAGCACGAAGGATGGAAATACACTGAATGTGTCATATCTACCTTACAACAACCAAATCAGCTATTGATCATTTAACTTGTAGTGCATCGCAAATATGTGCACTTAGGCAAAGTATGTGTGTGTTGCTGGTTAAACAGTATGACAGAGCAAAGCCAGCTGCTTTTACACACACACACACACACACACACACACACACACACACACACACACACACACACACACACACACACATACACACACACACACACACATACGCACAAAAACACACTCACAATCTCTATTAGCAATAACACAAGCTACCATGGACTCACAGTATTGGACTTAGGTGGATAAAGATGCTTTCTTTGACTGGAAAACAACACACATACACACACACAGACACACTCATTGCACAAGAACCCACTTGCTAATGCGCAGACGCTGTGGAACCAGAATGAGTGCAGAGGCAGAATCGACAGCTTCGACAGCTAAGGGCTACGTCTGTGAACTCAGAGCGCTGGAGCTGCCACAACTCCAGCCTCTCCGGGCACTCAAGGCCAACAACAAACTCCTTGTTATCCCCCCGTGCTCTGAGCTGTGTTAAGACTAGCAGACATACACACACACACACACACACACACTCGCATACTCATCCAGCACACTGCATTGACGCACCCACACACACAGGGGGGCATGCAAACAAATATATTAATATGTAGACACTTGCATACACACATTGTCCGGGGTGGAAATACACATGAGTGTGCCTCACCACTGCAGAACTCAACACACCTCTTTTCTCACTGGCTTTCACACAAAAACAGGCCGAGGAAAGAGAAAAGCCTGGGGGCCGTAACACTGTCGAGACCCCGCCGCTGTGTTACCGGTGAGATGCAACCAGGCTGGGATGGCAGTTCTTGCTCACCTAGGCCCCTAATTGCCTGATGACTGGTCCAAGGTTACGGCGGGATCAGAGGTCACTGTACCCCTGAGTCCATGTCCGGATCTCGTTGTGGAGGTTGCTACGATACGGCGAGGACTCGGGGACGCTTCGCACAAGAGTTTATTTTCTTGTAATCCACAGCATTGTAATGGCAATTACAGGCGCTGGATGTACACTGTTTTACCGTTTTGAGACTCTTTCGCTCTCACTGGGGACGTCTGTTGCTCGTGAAAGTCAAATATGTCTTCTTGACCATGTTCATATAGGCTGCCTTTTCCGAGAAGTGGGAAAACATGCTGGTCAGCGTGCTTTGTGAGCAAGACACTGTCCCTTATGGTTGTGTTTGTCCCACATGCTCTACTTGCTCCCCACATGCAACCCTTTAAACTTGTTTACCACACCCACTGTGAGGGCTTACATGAGGATCTCTGCAGACAGGATTCAAAGGCGGAATCCAACCGTTTGGAGCCCGGACATTGTTGGAATAATCGTCGGGATGCAGAGGGCGACTGATTGAGACGGTATGATGTAACGTTGTGGTTTGAAACTCTGATGACTGGCACCGGCCCGGAGGGGAGCACATCCTGAATGTGGAGGGGAAGCGCTCCAAAGAGGACATTAGATGAGGAATCCTGGAAAAAAAGCAAGGGAACGAAGCGAGCAATGCAGTTGTGGCCGAATCCTCGGCGTGTTCATGAAAGGAGAAGCTAATCTCATTAGTCACTTATGGGTTCAAGCAAACTGAATGTAACTGGATCACTCAGTTAATGTGAAAGGTCACTTAACCCTGTGTGCCTCTAGCTTATCGCTACGTTAAAACACCAAATACACTTCATTGTGCTTCGAGTCTAATGACGTAAATCAGGAGAATTATTATCCTATGGCACATTTTTCAATAAGACACAAATGTGGATGCAAACACAACAACCAAGTCAAGTATTTTTTTGTTGTTTTTCCCAAAATGTTTTATGTTGGATTGGGATGTCAGTTTTGAGTTCTGTAATAGACACCTCATCTCAACACACATATTTTTTAAAGGGGATTAATTAATTTAAGGCCTCAGGAATAAGAACTTACAGCTCCGCTGTGTGTAGGTTATCGCAGTGACAAGAGGTCTCCAAATACTTGTCCCGATCCTGAGACCCACTGGGTAATGAGAGAGCCCCACAGCACACAGCAGAAACAGAGAGGCAAGAAATGGGAAGGAAATGTCTGAAACTCCCAGACTTGACACGGGACTGAGGAAGGGGATAATTTGTTCTTCTCCTCCTCGCTGAATTGGATTTCCATTTTTTTGGCTGGGTTAAAGTTGTCCGTCCGATCGCTGCCTTCAACCTTGACGTAATCTCCCCATCTGAAGGCCATAATTCGCTCCAGAGGTAATGCAAAATGAACAGATCTGTATGCAAATGAGGCGCAGACGTCAGCTCGGCTTAGGGATCGGCCCGGGTGAGGTGTTGTGCGTGACACCTTTTGATCCTTTATTTCACTTACGGATCAGGTTCACTTCCCAAGCACCCTTCTCAGCGAGCTGCGAGAATGTGTGTGCGTGTGGACGTCCGTGTCTGCGTGTGAGCCAAAGTACACCGCCGTGTTTGTTGAAGAGAGCTGGTACCTTTTGTCTGGCAGAACATACATCTCCCATAGTGAGCGTCTCCCCCCCTCTCTCTCTCTCTTTCTCTCTCTTTCTTTCTCCCTCTCTCTCTGGAAAATCAGTCAGTTCGTTGGGGACACTTCCCTTGTGGGCGTTAGGATCTCTGTGGGGGGTCACAGGTCAGTAGGCGGAGGAAGCGACAAGCTGTGAAATGTAAAAGACCAATTTCTTCCACATGTTTCAGTGCTGGGAGAACACTGCCAAGCTGTCAGCCGGCATCACGTTTAAAATGGGCCAGGGTGCTACCCAGCAGACCTGTCACAACTCATTTGTAATTAAAAAGCCTGTGTGATGTTTAAAGCAGAGCACCCCAGAAACTTTTGAGGACTGTTAAATAAAGATGAGCTGTGCGTGCAAAAAAAAAGAAGAAACGAAAAAAAAGGGGGATGTATTATTAACAAAGAAGCTAGACCGCTGCCTTTGTAGTAGATCAATAACAAATGAGCCTGGACTTGATTCCTGGCAAAGGCCAGGATGTTGGATTACTTAGGTGGGAAACAAGAATAGTTTGTTTTTGAAAATGAGGAAGTGGACTCTCGTTGCTATTAACCAAGGTCGTTAGTCACCTCTAGATGTGGCAACAATTGTGATATGACCTTCCCCCGGAACACCAGATAAGCTGAGCAAACACATCAGTGCATCTGATGGACACATATATGCACATTCAGGATCATATCAGGCGCATGGAAAGGAAAGCAAAGTAGTGCCAGTCCATCACGGACAAAAAAATATACACGACTTGTCATCATTCACCCATTCACACCCATTCAGAACACGGAAACGTAATCATATTCACACCTTGGAATGCGAGTCTCAAATAAACCAGCTCTGCATATCTTCGGACTGCAAGGAGAAACCACGAGGAAGCAGCGTGCGAGATTCCCACAGAAAGAGCATTCCGGCCGAGACGCAGCACGAACTGCCGAGCCAAGAAGCGGTCGCTGCAACAGTTTATCTGCTGTCTAAAATCATTTCCTGATGGATAGTGGGACTAGAGATTACAATGTTGTATTAGTATTATCCAGAAGAAATACATGTTTATGTCATGATGAAGTAATACAACATGGTCGAATGCTTTGTTTAGTTTTGCTAAGTTAGACTATACATGGATATAAATAACTCTGTACAGCGTAAATGTATGACTCAACGACTGCTAATATTTGTATTATGTACTGTACTAACTACTAAACTATCTAAAAGATTAAAAGTATTCCTGACCGCTCATTGACAAAACATATTTCTGTAATTGCTTGGGACCAGCCCTATAAGCATGTGCAGGTTATGTGGGGCACCAAATAATCATTTATTCATTCTTTGTTTCTTTTCAACAATAAAACAAACACAGGAAACTTCTACTCTAAATTGTATGATACTGTCATTTAATTATCATATATAATGCTTCCCGTGTCATCCTGCCAAGGAGGCTTTGTTTACTTATTTAATTTTGGTGGTTACATTATCAAAATGATTTATCAGTGTTGATCTTGCTCAAACATTTACCTTTACTCGCACTAATGCGACAGTGTATCTGTTGGAAATTGTTGCATGTGATAAAAAAAACACCTTTGTTTGATTTAACTTCTGTCTGTCAAACGTGGCCCTCTGTCTACATACCCAGCCCTACCCTGGAGCGCATTCACCTCAGTGGAGAACCGCGTAAGTGAGGCCTGCCATTCTTCTCATCCCAGTGCTTGTGACATTACGGTGACATTTTCTCCCCACTGTGGCATAGTCGGGGGTTTTAACATTGGACCCCTACCTGGAAGAGATGAGGAAGAGCCAGCGGAATCAGCTGACAGGTGGAGAGGGGACCCCCGTTGAGAATGCACCGCAGCGGGCTCGCCCGCCCCGCTGCTGGGGCCCGCATGCGGCTGCTGTTGAGGGGAGAGCTGGAACTGGGGATGAATGGGCTGAGGAGTTAGCGGGGCCTGTGATTGGGGCTGGGACTGGAGTGGCAGTCGGCATTGCGGTTGGTCACGATGGACCTCACTTTGGGACATGACAGAGGGGTCAGGTGGGGGTACTGACAGGGCGATGCAGCGCTCTGGTCCCCCAGACATTCCAGTCGGGAGCCTCTTCACCTAAAACACCCAAAACAGAAATGTGGTCTTTCCGTGTTTGAGTTCTCGGTGATCAGTGAACATTCGTACAACCTCTAAAGTTAATGTCATCTGCAGTCGTGTTTTTATCATTCCATTGCATCACTGTGGTTTTTGGGGAAAACAGCATGAGTGTGTAATTACACTACAGGTGTTCGTGATCAAACTGCAGATGTAGCTAACTATTACCGTTTGTCATAGTGAGCCATTATGGCATTAAATATTTTAATTAAGACCATACGTGTGTCTAGTACCGATATTGCACATCCTATTACAAAGATGTAGAAAATACCTCTATTTTCATCCCTCGTAAATGAAAGCAGTGATGATAATTGCAGTAACACAAACAACATGTCACAGTAGAAGGGACAAATAAAGAGACCAGCCCAAGCCAGAGAGCTTTGTTCTGGCTTTTAATTCAATTAAGATGTTTACTAATCTAATCAATGCATCAGCTCAAATGCATCCGGAATTGCTGGGTAAAGATGTGGTTCTTGTTTGCTCTCTGGAGTCAATTTCCAATTGCTTTTATCATAGAAAACCCCAAAATACAACCCCCATCGACTCAGATCCTCCAACCTGCCTCCCAAACAATAGGGGATGATCAGGGTGGGGGATAAACACACACACAAGCATATGATTTACCATCACTCATACCTGCACCGTATTATGAACATAACACGGACAAGAACAACAGATACACGCATGCACATGTTTCCTCATCGTGCACACACACACACACACATACACACACACACACACCTGAAAGTACAGGTTGCACAGCCAGTGGTCGAGATCAGAGGAGATGACGGCTTCAATCTTTTTAAACTGGTCCAGTCGTGTGTTCGGCTCCCCCCTGAGCAGAGGGGTTCTGAACCTGGAGTAATGACACATAACCGGTAATTGTCACTGTGCAAAAGGATGATTTTAATTGATGGGATTTAAAAAAAACACTATAATTTCACGTCACTCCATGTGGTGTTTTCCTAAAGGGGCATCGCAATGTACTGACCTAAAATACGTATGGACTCTTCTAAATGCATAATCCTTGAGGTCCAATAAAAAACACTGATCTGCCTCTGACGCACCTGCCGTGGACGAGGCCGAGGGTCGGCCCGCAAACGGGGAAGGCCCCCCATGCCAGCACAGAGCTGACGTGGCTGCGGTCTCCCGGCAGTGCGATCAGTTGGAAGACCAGGACCATGGAGGGCACGACCTCGCAGGCTGCAGGTAGGAGCTGCAGACACGAGAAGAAGCACACAGTTCCACTCAGTGCTACACACTTGCCTGCAAGCTCACGCACTAACTTCTTCACACATATGCAAACACGTCACACGCCATATATAATACTAGAGGACCAAGCATGCGTAGACTTGCTCACAACCGGGAGGCCAATGAAAAACAGACACACGGATGGTAACAAACAGCACAGGAGCCCTCAGGGAGGTACTTAATCTACATCCTAGACTTGAATCCTCTTTTAACTTTTTTCCGGTTTCTTTTTGCAGCCTTCTTAACTGCCATTCTTACCCGTCCAACTCAGGCAATTGCCAAAAAGGAGATGTTGGAATGATAAAGACTGTCGGCATCAAACACAGGGTGGAGGAGAAGTTGAGATTGCCGTTGTGGTCTACGAGCTGACGGTTATTGAATATCCGACGCAGTAAGGCCGCCATCAATCAAACTGATGATATTAAGGGTGTCTTGCGTGAGGCAAAAGGTGTTAGCGGTTAGCAGTCGATGGCAAACATTCTTATTTACCCAGAAAACGGTGGGTTTGCTTCAAAAATGAACTGACAGTGAGGTGTGAGCAACTTCATCCATCACTTGGAGGAAATATTTTATCCCTTTATTAGTTGTCGTGGGAAATGCAGGGGACTTGTTTTAACACATAAATCATGTGTATCCCAGTTCCCAGATAATCTGCTTTTGTTATGCACCTGTGGAATGATGAGTATGTATGGCATAATATCACAGATTATGGATATTGAGGATATTTCCTATTATTCATTTGCTGTAAGAAATATGACCTGCATGAATAGTCATTTGTGTGCATGTGCGAGTGCCTCTGTGTGAAGGAGACATGCATGTGTGTGTATGTGGGAGGTGTTGCTGTGAGGTTTGTGAGACTGGAGGATGTGCTTAAGAGACCTTTTTTCCACTTCCTGTTTGAACAAGAGGACCTGCTCAAACCATAAAAAGTATCCTGTTGAATTCAAAATGGAGTGATGTTCCCTCGTTTGTAAAAAGAGGACATGTGTTCACAAAATAAAAGAGGACATATTATTATTGTGCAATATTATTCAGTTATTTGTCAAATCACTAAACATCCTCAATGACCACAACATAGAAAAAAATATTTAACAAGGTTATCCAAAAACACTTCCTTTGACCTTTATTTTTATTTTTTCTTCCTCAGTCTTATGCACATTTTGGTTCACACATACCGGGGGCCCGAATCCTCTTGTGTGCTCCCACTTGCCAACAAATCCAAGACATCTCCAACTGAACTGCACTGTTTCTGTCTAAATCCAAACCCAGACACACAAAGCAAAGGGTGATTGAAAAAAAAGAAGGAGAGAGCGGGAGGGAGGAAAGGAAAATAAGCTCCTGGCTTCCCCTCACCATCACTAATTCCTCATTTCCTCTTAGAAAGCACTGCAAGCACTGCTAAACTTGCACGCTACAGTGTGGGCAAGAAAGAGAGAGAGAGAGAGAGAGAGAGAGAGAGAGAGTGGTGGAAACGCTGATCAGATTTGTCTGAGACTATCAAATGGAAAAACAACAACAACAACAGGTTTGTCTGTCAAACACAGCCGAGCGTTCGGGGAGGAGAGGAGGTAAGGAAGAGTGACACGAGGCATTTACCATGCCGTACTTAAACCTTTTTTTACCTCTGAATCAGATCCCAGGTCTGCATTCAGTTCTTGCCAGTTTGTATCCCGTCCTTTATGTTCGACGGGAGCTGCAGACAATATTATCAGGACGCTCTCGCTCAGTGAATACGCCCACCAGCTCATTGGCAGTGTCCACATGTGCTTAATGCTCCAGCGAAGGCCTTCAGAGTTGCCATCAGAACACGGAACCCTTTCTGAGCCCATGAAACTGGAATCAGGGGGACACTGGATTTAGTGGCTTCTGTTTTCAGCTTTCTCTTGTGAAGTGTACGTACTGTGCACACATCGTCAATGACTAAACCTAAACCGGGATCTCTAATCCACTGGTCAATATCTACCATCCAAAACCAGTGTGCAGGTTTTTAAGATTAGTAAAGCCTATTGAGGATGTTTTCCCTCATATCAAGAGGTTTAAGAAAGTGGTCGTGAAATGTGCATTGATTTCATCAAACGTAATCTGCTGTGTTGTTTCATCAAAAGAACCAAATGTGGAAACATATTTAGTTTATAAATTTTATGCTATTTTAAAGTCAATGCCGCCTAACTTTTCCATTTCCTCTTTTATCCAGCTTGTCTCTTTTACAGACGCTCAAATGCATGCAGAAAGGAAACTGCATTTTTCATTGCATTTGTACATTTTCATTCCAATAAAACATTACTTCCTTATATAAATGAATAATTGATCCTGGGTTTGATTTACATGCATGGATTAAATGTCATGTTTGAAAAGTTGTTGTTTTATTCATACGGAGATCCCCGGAGAAAAACCCAGAGGCGGTGTGGCATATTTTCATATGCTGTCTTTTACAGCAATATAACTTGTCATAACCCTTTCAATCTTCACTGCAACTGATGAAACCAAGCGAAACAGAAAGAGGAATTTGGAATTAACTAAAAGCGCAGTATGGCCAGTTCTGTCATATTAGCAAAGCATGTTATATTCTTTGCTTTTATCTAAGGGGACTGTTGGTTTTTAAGATTTCTTTTTACAAAAATCTTTCATTGAATTTCACATCAAAGGCTTCGTTCATGTCATTGGAATTAAGCGTGATTTAATTCAGGTTCCCTTAATGTAAAAATTGCTTTCAGATAAAAGATGTTTTATATTTATTCTAATATTTTGATGGAAACAAAATGTTCAAAGCAGCTTCCCCACATAACGCATTAATCAAGGGATTCCTATGAAATGAAATGCACAGTCACTAGTCACAGCCTGATTCTGTCCTTTCCTCGTTGAATAAAAACACATTAGTGTCAATAGAGGCACTGTTGCAATAGTCATGCTCTCTTTTAAATCTGCTACCTTAACTTGAAATATCAATGCTAGCCGAAAACCAAACATTTGGAGTTTAAACTATTTTTATTTTTTATTTTTATAGAATTGTCCCATTTAGGTTTTGCCACACTCCAACAGTTAAATATAGCTAAAAGTCATAACTCATGATTCATTTCTAATAAATATTCATTAAATCTATCTCAATTCCGGTCATTTCCATTTCTTTTACATGTCAATTAGCTGACGCTTTTATCCAAAACGACTTACAATCCTGTTACATTCATACACCGTAGAAGCAACTACAGGGAACAATTCAGGGTTAAATGTCTTACTCAAGGACACATCGACTAGGGCGGGGTTTGAACCTCCAACCCCGTGATTAAAAGACGGACCTGCTAATGCTACCCACTTGATCCATAGTCCCCCATATTTCTGGTGAACTGTATTTTCTTTTGTCCAGCATCCCCTCACCATGAACAGGCTCTGGTTGAAGTGCAGGTCCGTGTCCCAGAAGCGCCCCCGATGCTCCATCGGCTCGGTGGACCCCGCCCACTGCTGCTGCTCTCTCTGACTGCACCAGGCCAGAGCTGGGCCCCCGAGACGGCTGTGCAGGGCCACACTGACAGCGTAGAGGCCCCTTGGCAGCTTGTCTCTGGTGGCCCTGAGGCAGCACACACACACCTCCACCGGCTGCGGGCTCGTGCTCCGGGTGACCTGTAACACACAAAGTAAAGGACAGAACTCATGGATGACAGACACTTATGTACAGATGATTAATAGTTGAACTGTAAATGTACAGGACATTTTTATTTTTTTTTATCTATTGTCATTGCACAGGTACACAGGCAACAATATGTATTCTCTGCATTTAACCCATCCTTAGTTATTAAGGAGCAGTGGGCAGCAGTGATGCACCCTGGGAGCAGTGCCTTGCTCAAGGACACTTCGACTTGCAACTAATGGGGAGAGCGGTGATCGAACCGACAACCTTGGGTTTGCAGGACGACCCCTTACCCCACTGAGCTACAGCCACCCTCAAACGTTAATGTTTTAACAAACAAAACAATAATAAACCTAATTATGTGTCATTTGTTGTGCATAAATACAACTTTAATACCTCACAAAACTAAATATGGATGTTGTATTGTCTCCCACAGCATCCACACAACTCTACAATTATACACAATATTAGAGCTTCACAGAAACACTTACAATTACAGTACGACTGTATATCTGTGTTGGCTGGTAACCAGGATCCAACTGTATCAAGCTAAAAGCCAGTTTGTCTGTTAGTTTACCACTAAATCATCAACGAGCATGTCGCACACACAAGTCATTAGTCAACCTACCTCTAAAACACACAATTTGTTGACAGTGGGATGCTTCCATATTGACAACCGTTGTAAATGCTTTTAACAGATATGTTATCTAAGCTACTTTACATGTGTAACTACAGTTTGAAGTACTATGTCAATGAAGTTTACTTAGATACTTGCCCTGCTTATTACATCTTCACTCGCACGTTTTTTTACACCTTCACTCCCTCCGTTTTCTACACCTCCTTATTCATACGTATGACTTATTTAAAAGAGAAATCTCCCTATCACATAGCATGTTATCTTTGCTTCAGCAGTTTAGGATTTTTTTAGGAATTTATAAAGACATTTTAGGTGTTCAATGTATGCAATTTGATTTTCAGTTTTTAGGTTGGAGACTGTTATATTAAGAGAATTTTCTGAATGTTTTGTTTTCCTTATAATATTCCTTATTGTATTAGTTAACACTTCTCAATATAATGCAGCAACAACCGCTAACTGTAACCTGAATGCCAAACATTCAATCAACATCTCCATGGCAGAGACAAACATTATGGGCATCATAAAACTAAAGTTTATGGCTGAACACTTGTATAGGATTATACAATACTGTCAAGGTGTACCTAATGCAGGTATGAACTAATAGAGCGAACACTGAGTGTATATTAGTAAGGAATAGAGTGCACATTCAACATATTTGTGCGGGCCTATCCAGATGTTAGCGCCACACTGACTCCCTCAACAATAAGCCAATGGTATTTAATTATTCGATTTTGAATTATTGAAGAAAATAAGCTCTGTTGGAAAAAAAATGTTATTATTATTTATTTTGTACAGGTCTTGTTCAGCGAGATACCACCACTTGTTTAATGATCTATGAAGCAATTGCCAAAAGTAAAAAGCTAAACTTAGACTATAAAAGAACACCACCACAATCACATGCCTTCTGTCACCACAAGTCACTACAGGCAGACTACAGTGCTTAAACACGAACAAGCTTCAGAATTCAAAAGTGGCGGATTAACATCTTTTATGTCGTAGAAAAATCTCCTTGGCTTGAATTAACCACAAAGTTATTTTAAGCATCTAACAAAAAATCCATCCCAAAGTCCTGGAGGTGCAAACATGCTCACTCATTAAAGGTTTTAGGACTCATTCCTGCACTACTCTATTGACCAAGACACAAGTTGTATGTACTTAGGTAGAGGAGTGTAGTGAGAGAAATATCATGACCTTAAATAATGACCTTGCTGCACAAAATGCTAAATCGAAAATCAGGATGCACATCTATAGTTAAGATAGCATGGCCACAGTGAAGGGAGACCGTTGTTCTGTCACTAACTTATTGGCTTTTGTCGTAGCACAACATCGAAATGTTGTGTGTGATGTAATTCCCCATTTTTGGGGGAGTCGTCTTTTTTTTTACTTAACAGGTATGTTTTCTGAAAAAAAGAAGAGGTTTTGTCCAACTGCAGTCAAGCAGTCATACATGTAAGACATGGCCAGTGCAGCTGCAGGCTTCCATCTGGTGATATCCATTCAGCCATTTAGGGGCTAAGTGCCTTGCTTCAAGGGCACATCAGCATTCCTTGTTATCGAAAGTTGAGAGTGGTACATATTTCCCCTGGCCACATTGCCCATTCAGATGAAGGTTTCAAAACGCCAACCTTCTGGTAGCACGCTCATCCGACTAACCTTCAGGCTAAATCAGCCCACTTGTTGTTTATTTGCGTGTTTGTTTTGGTGACATGTGCCTCTTTTTTAGGGCTTAGGATGAGTAATAGGGTAAGCTGATGAGACAGTTTTTTTATCTTATTTTTCTGAAACATAATCGTAGAACAATAGAAATACATATTCAATCTTTTGTCCCCTATGGCATCTGTTGAATAGCAGTGAATGAAAAGTCAATCTGGCTTAAACAGAGCGACTTGGTCTTCATCACCGTGTATATGTTTTTAAACTTCACAAGCAATGTTGGTTAGTCCATTTCTCATCTGGTTGTGGTCATGTTGTCCATCCATGTTCACCTGAGACTATACCGGGCAGATTGCTATGCTATGCATATTGACATTATTGTTCACCAGAATGTGATTCCTTCTGATGAATTCTTCACCTTAATGCCACCGCTTTCATCAAACACAAAAGATCCACTTAGAAATATCTAAAAGAAATATCTATAAAAAAATCACATCATCAGATTTATATCCTGACCAACCTTTCCGATCCTTCCCTTTCTTCTCTTATCCCATACATCCAACTTATTGTATTGAATCCTATCGTGTCCCACCCTGTTCTATTTCATCCTATTATATACTGCCCAATCCTACCCCATCCTGCCCCACCCTCCTAACCCATATTATCCTGTACTTTCTTTTCCCATCCTATGCTATCCATTCCATTCCATCCTATCCAACCTTTTGCATCCAATCACATCCTGTCCTACCCAATCCTATTCTATCCCACCATGTACTATCCTGTCACATTATATCCCCTCCTATTAAATTATATCTTATGTTCTCCTGGCCTATTCCTTCCTTTCTTGAATACCGCCATTTCATTTTCTTGTTGCTTCTCTTAATGCCTGTTCAGTTTCAACTTAATGCACATTCATTTTATGTACTCAAATTGACCAACTCCCTAGGGTGAGTTTGGAGTATATGGCAATTAAAGCCCTCAATTCCGATCAATGATATGGTAGCACTGAAGGCTACATGTGCACACACACTCATACTGTTTTACAGTATATTGTCTGCAATGTTGTCACCGAAAAACCCCGACTGGCTGTGCCCAACGCTCTGCTAGTCTGTGAGGGGGGTGGATAGAGGGGAAGGTGTGTGCTGAGCCCTGCAGTAATGCCCCTCAATCTCCCCACTGTGCACATCTTTGCATACCAAAACAACAAAAACAATTTAGGCAGAAGTGAAATTAGTATAATTGGTGGCAAAGCGGTTTAGCCCACACATCTCACATTTGGGGGGAGGTGATGGAGGCCTCCAAGCCCCCACACTGGAAAGATATGTATGCATGAGGACTGAAAAGGGAAGAGGAGGAAGATGAGAAAGGACAAAAATAAGCAAATAAATAAAAAATGGAGAAAAAAAACAATAACATCACACCGGTGTCAAATTTCCACTATGTATGTTTTTATGAGGTATTGTTATTATCTGGCCCACATGCTTGCGCGGGCGACGTAAGAGACGGCAACGCAAAGGTAAAAGGTGAAGTCAGCCAATTTTCCATATCAGAGGTGGTTTGTTTGCCCCAAGCCTGAGTTGTGCCTAAAGTGCCATAACATTACAGCACTCCTACAGATGAGATCAAAGGCTCCAGCGAGGGATCCTCCGTGGTTCTGCTGGCAAGCAGCCGTCCTTTTTTCTGAAATATCTTTTCAGGGCTTTCCACACACTGACTGATCACACAAAATGCACTCTTAATAGAGACAGGAAATGCCACATACAAAAAACTTCCTTTCTTTCTAAGTATGGGCTAATATTCAGAGATTAAGCTTTCTCGTTAATTATTTTCGTTTTAATTAGTAAATCTTAATTAACAATGAACATTTACCCTTAAAAAATGTTGGCTTCGGAATGAAGGAGGGGGGTGAAGAAAAGAGAGAATAAATATGACAATCTTTTTGGGACCTCCGGGCAGGATTACTGATGCAGGCTGCCGCAGTTATTAAACACGTTCTAAATTAAATGCCTCCATGAATTTTGCACAGAAATATATTTTCATAGTTTTGCATGCCAAATGTGACATTTTATATTTCAGATTCATCTCGCCGCAGTAATTTTAGGGAAATGTCATATAAACAAAGATTTTGTCATTTACCAAAGGAAATTACTATGCGTGGCAGGTTTGGCCATTGCTTTCTCTCTCTCTCTCTCTCTTTCTCTCTTCCCTCTCCCTCTTTGCCCCCTATTCTGCCTGTGCCGGTTGTTTCAAGTCAGCAAGCCATAAAAAATCTTTATCTCAGTGAAACACAGCAATTTGGGAGATAATCGAATGGTGACTGGGGGGCACAAACGCCAGTCTGAGGAATTATACCACAATCTCCCCTGCATTTACAACCTTCCTCAAAGCCAGTTGTCACCCTGGAAGGAAAGCCCCCGACTGAAGATTCATTACATCTTTAAGCCAGCACGGTGGCATGGCAGCCTCATCCCCAGATGCAACACAACAGCACACTCCTCCCACAGCTGGTGATGCTACCGCTAAAGCTGCAGCTTCCTTCTCTTTTTCCCGCTTGGTCCTCTCCTCTTTTCTCTCCCTCTGTTCCCTTTTTCATCTTCAAAGATTCCTGTTTCCTCCTACTTAGATTCTTAAACCGCAAACAACATCCACACAAAGCAGGCAGCAATACAGAGCAAAACAAGATCTGTATGTACTGTATAAAAATAATGTGACTAGTGAATAGTTAGCTCATCTGTTTGGTGCCTGTGTGAATGAGTCTTTGTGTGGGTATGTGCCCATACACTACCCATTAGTGGAATGAATGCAGTGCAAGGGTATGAAAAGGAAGGACAATATGCTGTATTATTTCCCAATTCATCACATAATTTCACATAATTACGTATTGTTTTTGAACAAACGAAACTGCATGTATTTTTAGATTTGTAAACACTTTGGGATCAATATGTTCCTCTTGTGCCTCCTTCTCTGGAACAAGCCGATTGGAGATTAAAGGTGAGTCACTTCCTGTTTGTGTGATTTCTCTCTCTAATGAACGTGGACAGTCTGAGCGGAGCCCCTACCTGCCACCGGGGCCCTGATGCTGAAGAAGAGGATTCTGGGAGCTCGGTCAGCTGCCCGTATTTGGCCATCGCTTCCTCTCGGCCTTCCCCCAGCGCTCTGAGTGACGGGTTGTCCGCGGTTCTGCTGCTACACGCACACAAACACACGCACACGACACACAAGAATACAAGGAGCTAACCCTGTTAACAGCCGCCTGCATTGTGGACTCTCTGTTGTTCCACTCTGTAGCCAACTGAGGCTCAATCTAATAACAACACAACAAAACACTTTCCACTGGGTCCCTCTCTCTCTCTCTTTCTTTCTTTCTCTTTCTCTCTCTCTCTCTCTCTCAGCCTTTCTCGGCCTTTCAATCTTATCAGTGGTAATGTAATAAGCGGTTGCTTCGCTCTGTCTCTTCGCCACCTCTCTTAATTCCTCAAAATAAAGCAATATCACAGGGGCCCTGGCCTGCCTGTGACTGGGGATAAGATGCTTGTAAAAGGAAGGATAATTCAACAAATAAATGCTCGGCATCAAAGGCTGACACTGGGTCTTTCTTTCTTTCCTTTCCCTTCTCTCCCTCTCTCCCTCTCTCCCTCCTTACTGTTCGCCTATCAAAAGTATTACATGTGCTTTCATCAGTTCACAACAAGGCTCAATGTGCTTCCTAATGCAATTACTCGACCTCCATTAAATCAGAAACAGTGGAAACAAATGAATTACACATTTGTTACAAAAACCACAAGTCAGCTCCCCGTCTCTCCTCTATATATTTTTTTTCCCTTTCATAGGCGTAGAGAGAGAAAAAGTGAAATCATTTCTCATTAAATTTCAGGCAGATTTAGCCCTAGGTGATGCATGGAAAGTCTCCCATGTCTAATAGCCACCCACCATTGATATCAGAAGGAATTTACAGGGTTCAAGGCTGTCGAGAGGAGGTCATCTCGCTAAACTCCGAACCACATTAATCTGACAGGGCTGGTGTCCGACTACCACCCACCCATAAAACAACCAAACACAAGAGAAGATACTGATGTGTACAGTAGTTTCTTGATTTTATCATGTCAGCCAGCATGCTAGTCCGTAATTGCTAAAAACTTAAACATGCTAAGCTGATCGCCCGCGGCGCTTTCGCTACAAGATTTGATGTGTGATCTCCGACTAAAGTGGAGGGAACAAGAATTGATGCGCCTCGGAGCCCAATGACACAGACATATTTCTGTCACCTCGAGCCATGCTACCCACAATGCAACGCCCATCAACTGGGGAAGCCATGCAGAGGACATATGAATTACATTCCTTCTCCAATTTCAGTGGAATCACAAATGCCTTTCACACAATTAAAGATTACAGTCATGTGACATCAATTGTACATATGGAGAGAAATAAGGAAAGGGGCGGGACTTACCACTGGAGCAGTGTGTTCAGCCGGGGCTGCGGCGCTTCTCCCACCGCCTCGTCACCGCCTCTTTGTGACTGAGGCTCCTTTTAAATATTAAAGCTGATATGTTAACAAACACTGTGCTAACTATCATTAGCATTATCTTAATATTAATTGACAATTTCATGCAAACACTGCGTCACTCTAAATTACAATGTCAGATACGATTAATGTTTTATGAAAACATTTAAAAAGATGAGCACTCAGGAATAAGAATAGGCATATGTTACGGACGAATGTGGGAAGAAAGAAAATAATTTGAGAAATATGTCAAGCATGTTTAATTATCTCTAAACACCATACAGTATCCCAGTTAATGTCCTGTGGGTTATTATGCCTTTAACTAAAGAAACAAGGAATTCTTCATACAGCATAAATACAGCTATGGGTCTTTACCTTAACATTCACAGAGAAGAGGGCCATTAGGCTCTTCTTTCTCTTTGCCCACTCCCTCCTCTTCAGTGGTCCCTTCTGAGCCGCTTGCTGAAAATCCGTGTGAACACACATGCACACTTTCTTTGGATGCCGCTTTATGAAACAGTGCATTGCACCATAATAGCAGAATTAAGCACAAGGAGCAACTGTAATGCAATCTGCAGGCAATCGATACTGAGCCAGGCCCTAAAGACATGTAGCGTTTGATGAGTATTTCTGCCGGTTCTACATTCAGTCAGCACATTCACACTCCCCATTCAGATGCATTGACACTGCTAAGTGACAGCGTCTCGCCCTGTACAGGCTTTGTGCGGCAGAATAGAGGAAGAAGAAAAACACTATTATTTTTAAAATAGATGTGAAATCTCTGGTGGATAATGTGCTTTCAATGGGAGGTGGGTGTGGAAACAGTAGAAGAGCGCGTACATATAATGGCAGAATAAGATAACACTGATCTCAATACTGATACAGTACACAGTAGACGGTATTATCCAGTCAGTGAGGATGAGACAACTGTTGCTGTGGCTTCTCAGGGATGGGGAGATGTTGTTGAACCATTTCTCCCCTAAATTATGTTTACCTTCTATTCATACAATTCAATACTCCTAGTCTCTTTTCAATTGAGATTATACCTAAAAATACTGTGGATAGAAGTTTTGAATTCTCATAACACATATGTTTAGGTTTCTTTGCTATCTAGATTTGAAACCCTATGTTCTGTGTCCTCTCCATTTCTTTTCTGATGGATAACAAACACTTATTCTGAATGGAGCTTCAGATCTTAACGCTAGTTCACAATACCCCTACTCCCCGGTTGGAATATAAAAACTAGTCACGCTCTATTTTTCTTGAAAAGACCATAAGACGGGTAAAGAAAGAAGGAAATCAGCCACTGTCAGAGACAAATATGCATAATAATGCCTAACAAAGTTCAAAGACGGAACAAAACTGTCTCCACAAATAAGTTAATTGTGTGAGGATATCACGTGTAGCATAGATTATACACTTGAAATCCAGGCACACATTCTGAGCTGACGATGAATGAGTTATCTAACGTTGAATGAAAGCATTTTCTACAAAAAGCGATTTCAAATGAGTGCATTCAGCTGAGATTGAGCTCATCTGCACGGAACATGTAATGCAGAACTTTTATAATGGTGGGGGAAGAAAGGTTGGGGACACAGAAAGCCGAACAAATATGGAAGGAGAAAGACAGAAAAGTATTACTGTGAGTACGTAACACACCCACATACACATATACACACACACACGCACACAAACACACACAATGTCCATTAGCCAAAGCTACTGATACACAGCATAATGGACGTGGCTGATGTGCTGGTGAATATGGGATGATGACACAGATATTCCTCTTTGTAGCCCTGACCTGCTGCAGTGAAAGGCTGCCAAGCGTGATCATGTCAGGCCGCACACGCTCCCTCAGCTGCTGGGCGTAGTGGGGGATCACCTCCTCGGTTGTGCTCACTGTAAGACATAATACAGTGGCATCACAAACTCTATCATATTTATCGAAATGTCATGTGTCTTATCGTGTCCACCGATAAATTTAAGAGGGAATACGATATTGTCCAGAGACAAAGATTTGCACACAAATGTACACAACTTCCTGGAAGGATTCCTCGCTAGTGTTTTCTAAATGAATGATTGTATATTCAAAGGAAATACATGTAAGTATCATAGTAAACTTAATAGTGTGATATTAACATAAAAGGAGATTATATATAAAACATCAATAAAAGCATAGCATTACCTTTTACAGTGCTTTCTCTGGTCATTACCATCCTCCCTGCTTCGAGTCCAGCCTCCCCCCTCAGCCCAGCACTAGCCTCAGCCTGGGTTTTGGCAATGGCCTGGGCCTGGGAGGGCCCGCAGCCCGAGGCATCACCACCGCCACCGCGGAGCAGCAGTCGCCGCTGAAGCACCGGATCACCCGCCTTCACCTCCAACACCTCCTCATCCCTGGAGGCTGGCAGCGTACCTGGAGAGATACGCATCAGTGGGTGCGCACACACACACACACACACACACACACACACACAACCGGACACAGACACACACATGCATACACATACTGATGGATGTGCATACTTACCACATCCAGAAACAGACACACACTCACAGAGATGAGTATGTTCATGAAGACATGTATGCAGGTGGACATGTAACACAATATGAACCTTCACAAAACCGAGGTATCATATTCAAGCCCACTCCTAAAGCATCCATGCATTCAATCCTGATCTTTAAATTGTCATATTTAGACACAACCTTCATTCTACAAGGGCTTTTACACCAAAACCACAATAGCCTGTTTGGATATTGTTTTGCTTATATGAACACAGTTAGTTATTCAAGAAAAGTCTGTGTTTTAAGTAGAACATTTATTTGAAATTAGGCAATAATTGTTGACCACATGCAATAATGAAGTACACAAGAGCAGATGTATATTAAAATACATAAGGTTGAACTGAGAATGGATGTGTTACTAGGAATCAAGAGGAAGATGCAGTGTTTTTGTTGCATATAGCTGTAAAGCTCGTTAAACTGTGAGCAACGGGCCCATACATTGATTGAAAGTTTGTCTTTTGTACCAAATGTGATGCAGTTTTAAATTAATTACCTGAAGCAGGGAACCATAATCTACAGTGTCTAACCTGCTTGCTTTGTGTCTTTTCAGTTTAGCTGCACCGCCTAGCTAGAAAGCGAGAGGCATTCCTTTGAGCATCTGTGTGTTCAACGTGTGCAGTCTATACGCTCACCAGCCAAAGCTGCTACTACTGGCTAATGCGTTCCACATAGAAGCTGACATCAATGCCTAACGTGTTACCGAGAACTAAAACGAAAAGAATACCATTCTGTGTTATTTCATCTTCAAGCCAAAGCAGTGCAACGCATCAACGTCTGAAGATCATAGAAAGAAAGAAAGGATTTCTCGAGGAATCTTTTATTTTTTGAGAAAATGTCTACAGCACTGGCCACTGTCCATTCCATTAATACGTTGTCGTATTCATGCTCTTTCTTGTGAAATGTGCATGGTGCTTTATGGCGAGCTGTAGACCCGAAGACAAAAGCCTGAGAAGCAGTCACAAAATGTCAGGATCAGTTCTGACAGACACTGTCCTGGCTGTGCAGCTGCAAAGAAGACGTGGGGCCTCCACCGGTGGGAGGCATTCATACAACAGCATAAGGTGATTGTCATGACGCCTATTGTAGCTTGGTAAAGTGCTTACTGGCAGGCACCGCAGTCGGACTCTTACAGTACACAAGTAAGAGCTCTCTCTCTCTCTCTTTCCCTCTCTTCTCTACCCAGTCACTCAGCCTATTGCATGGAGGAACTGGTAATCCAAGATCCTCTTTACTTTTTCGGTGGGATTTCATGAACATTCCAAGACAATGGATGCGGCTGCTAATCTCGCTGGTACAGCTAAATCCAAGACAATGGCAAATAATACAAGCCGACTAAATTCTACCGTGTTGAAGCGGACCTAAACCCATCACTTGTGCGCTGGAATTACAAGGAAGATGTGCGTTGTGTCAACAGGATCTGGTGCGACTGTCTTCACCCAGAACAATGCTCAGCTTAAACCACCTCAACGTTGCCTGGTTGGCTCCATATTTAACTGAAACTGAGCTAATGAGAAAAGGCACGCGACTGTGAGACAATGGCTGTGCTTGGAAAGCTGACTTCGAGTGAAGGTCCATTTCTAGTCTCGTTCTTTGTTCTAAGTTAGTGCTGCTTTCAGTGTGAGTAGCATCTTATTTTTGTCTGGGTTGTTTATGATTTCACTCTCTTGAGCTTAACCGCAACACACTATCTCTTGAAATCCCACTTAAACGGAAGTTAGAGCGTCTTTGGTTTCTGTTATGGTGTCAAATGTTTGATGACTCATCCGGCTCTTTGGGAGTTTACAATAATCGAATCAAATAAGACGTTGGGCGACTGGCAAGCCACAATGGTTATTAAAAAAAACTAACTTTACCCCTTTTATCTCTCCCTCGTTATCTATCTGCATCTAGCAACAGTTGAGGGAGGTGTGTGTGTGGAGCAAACAGTCTAGTTCAGTAACACACTCTGATCGCGCCCATTTTTATAATGCTAATATAATGTATCAGTAAATAACCATGCAAAAAAATGTATATACATCTGGTTCTAAAGTGTGGAAATGGAAATAATACACTACATTTTAACAGCATTTGCAGTGACCAGATATGGGAAAAATTTACTTAAAATCACATACATTTATCTATATCAGGACACGTCAACAATGCTCACAAGGAATGAAATTAACATGTAAAATAAATAAATAATTATTCTTAATTTAAGTAATGCAAAAGATAAAAAAATATTATAAATTAAAGTAATGCAAAGTAACGTTAACATAATTGTTACAAGTTAGTGGTAAACAAATCCTATATTTGCTGTTTTTAAATAGACCAAGATAAAGAAGGATATTAATATAGGTATACATACCAGGTATATTTATAAAGGTATCCTCCTCATCCAGCAATGCAGACATTCCTTGATACAGGTGGTTTTCATCAGCATTCAATATGTCTACAAGTCATAACAATTCTAAAATGAGCACAGCCTCTAAAGGGAAAATAACATGTATTTGTGTGCTTCAAAACTACTCTCTCCATATAAGTCAAGTCAATCTAAATCACAGCTTAACATGCAAACCAGAGATATAGCTGCGGCTGGAGAGGGGTGAAAATCAAGTGTATTCAGAGAGGTAATGAAATAGGAGCATTAACATCATGTGATGAGATTTGGTTTGGCCAATCTTTTGATATGACACGGCAGTGATATCCAAAAGATACAGGTGAAATGGCTTCTCCATTAATAGCCATGTTTCATTATAACATGCATATTACTTGGCTCCCAGGAGCTTGCTTTTAATAGGCCTACTTTAGGAGGGGGCTGCAAACTATTGATGTGGCTCTGCGTGTGTCTTTTGACAGGGGAAAGAAAAAACCCATGGCGAAATGAAGGCTGACCAATGATACGTGACCTTCGTCAATGACAGCGAGTCGGGGGAGCCAATCTTGCGACGCCATCACCTGGTGTATTTACATAGACTGTCCTGCCGTCACAAACGGCGGCCCGCTACCGGTGATCTTTCTCACCTCACTTTAATGAACCGAGGAGAACTATTATGACGGAGAATGACATACTTAATTCCAGCTCATCTTCAGCGCTGACCCCGGTCATCCTGCGATGCCTTGGGTGTGTCTGCTCAGCCGACGCCGGGTCAAAGTCATTTTGGGCACGTCTATTTCCTGTGGACGGTGCGAGAGGCGAGAGAATGAGAGAAAAGAGGGCTTGGGAGTTGGTAAGGGGGGAGGATGGGGAGGGGAGGTGTACAGGTTCAGGTTAGTGGTTATTAGAAGCACATGAAGCGAAATGTTAATTTTGAAACCCACACTGTCGAAGGGCAGGGGCAGCGGCTGCTCCCAGATAAGGCAGAGCCGCGATGAGCCGGGAGTACAGAGGCAGACAGAGAGAACCGGGAAAGACACTGCCGAGTCTCTCAGTGCAACTCGAGCGCGGCCTGCGGTGCTCTGGGGCCTAATTAGCATGCCGCAAAAGGTCACGGCAGGCAATCTCTTAAATACGACTGCCATATGTTTGCCGTGTTCAAAAGGAACTAATGAGAAAGTCTACAAGCTCAAAAGTACCTGGAATTTCAAAGACAATACCTTCTAAATACTCTGAGGTCAGCGGCCCAGAGGACCGGGCAAGTTTGGAGGAGCAGATCCAAAGGAAAATAACCTGAGCCCATGTCTCATTGACTTCTTATTAGCGATCATTGACCTATGGGTATCAAGTCTGCTCTGTAGCGTTTATGGGAATCCAATGGCTCCAGGGCTCTTTCTATTAAGGGTACACCGCACCAAGCAGCTTTCTTAACCCCAAATCATTCTCATTACAGCCCTTGAATATTTCACTCCAATCTAAATTGCTTTACTTGTATTTCTCAGGTTGTGGGGCAAAAAAAAGAAGAAGCATGGTGCATTAAATCATGTCATATATTCCACACAAGGATGGCCTTTATAGAAGTCTGTGGGTATCGGCACTCGCGTGCATCAAAATGTAAGTAAATGTGTTTGCATAGCAGCAAAACTGACCCACGAGGCCACTTCCTAAAAAAAGCTCACTGGGATTATTTCAAGCTCCTAATTTAATGCACATAAAATATATTGCAGGAGGTTTTCGCTGTCCTTACTCTGAGTTAAGGATTCAGATTGAAAACATTATTAAAATCCTCGACAGCGGCATAAATTGAGTGTGAAATTTGCACGTTAAATCCCTCTACATCGTTACCAAAGAATTTGAACAATTTCTCTGCAAATGGCTCTGAGGTTATGAAACCCTTTTTTCAAACACAAATTTGCATAATGGTGGTGGCTTCGTGGATCGCCTTTTGAATCATATCTGTGAATTACCTAAATAGTCTGTCTGTCCTCCAGTTCATCCCTGTAATGAACGTTTACATTCTATGTTCTCATATGCACATTATCAGTAACTAGAACTTATTGGCAGCCAGAATATGAAAGATGATGTAAGACTTTGGTTGTGGCCAAATAGAAGTGTCACAAACATGAAACAATTTCCCTTTGTGATCTTCCAATAAAGGCCCACGAGTTTCTGAACTGCTTATTCACACTCTGAAGAGGATCTGCTCATTTTGTGCTTGTGATTCATATTCTGTTTGTGTAAACCATATTTTCATTGTAAGTACCACAAATAAATTAGGTTCTAAACGTGTAAAACACATTGTGGGATATATTTAAAATTCCCTTTGAGACATGCATGTCATAAGAGTGTGTACGAGGACTTGACAGAACCCTGTTAATAACAAACACATATGACAGAGTGACTGTGCTCATATGAAATATTTCATATTTTGCTCAGTTATAATATCATTAAACTACCATATGGTTAAGTTAATTTGGTATGCTTTAAGGGTATGGTAAGTGGCCTAATTAGCATTTCCAATTAATATAACAAAAAAAGAGAGACAAATCTGTAACTTCCCTCATCAGCATGTGCATGTCAATATATGTTTGAAAAGAGTCTATATTGGTGCACCAGAGACAGCTCTTTTTCCAATGAATCTAACTTTTGAGAATTGGGCTAACCTGTCTTTTCTTCATTTGATGAACACTTTTCCTATTTTAATCTGTGGAAGTGGGGGTGTATGAGGTACATATTCATAACCAGTGCAATGCCTACAGTTTAAGGGTCAGGAAAAGATAATAATACTAGGACCAAGCTAATTACTAATGTGGACGTGCGGGCGGTGGCTAAACTTTGCAGCCACCTAAAAGAGAAGGCTCAACTATAGAAGAAAATAATATCTGTTTAAGTGTTTGCTGTATTCAGAATAATTTCACCACTTCATCTCACCGTTGGACGAACCTTTCTGATGGGAAATAAACTCACAGTGAATTTGTGTTCTCCTCAACGCAACACAACTCTACTGACTTAAACAGTCCAGTAAAGTGTCACTTTCCAATAAAAAATGTTAATGAGAAGTGTTCTTGACTGCAGATTATACACTATGGAAAAGTACCTCATAGAACCCGACAATAAAACTCACACACAGACATAAACAAACCAGAAACAGAGATGATAACTTCTGGAATGACTGATTGCCTTGCATTATCCATTATCTTCAGCCAAGGAAAAAACATATTTTTATTTCTGATTTACATTTAACATGAGCCTCCTATATCATATATGTTTATGGTAGGCATGTCTTGACCTGATAGAAAAAAAGTAGGGCAATCCTACCTCTTGTGCATAAAACATAATGACAATTAATAATAGTTACTCTCTATGCGCAGCAAAAAGCGAAATAAAACCCACATTAAATAAAAAAAATCCTGCATGTGACTCATTCCGGAGAAAACTGGCACGCTCGCAACCTTGAACACATCCTAATTTACCATCCCATTCCTCAAGAGTTCTCCCTGACATACTGAATTATAAGGGGGCATATTTGTATGCCTGATTGGCCTTAAGCCGCGTTTCGGGGGCGGTGTGAGTACACCACGCAGACAGTGGATCGGCTCGGTAGCGTAGTAGCGTATGTAAATGCGCTCTCCTATGACTCCAGCCCACCACAAGGCATGTAGCCGAGAGTGGGAGTCAAGGCTGATTGTGTCGAGGGTACTTCTAGATAGAGATAGAACACCCACGACTGTAGCGTTCTCCAGCGGAGGAAGAAGTTATACGAGGGATGCTTGTTAGGACACGCTTGCTTTGGAATGCAGGGACCGAGGGCCCCACAAATGGAGAGAGACCGATCGAGAGAGAGAGAGAAGAAGAAGAAGAAAGAGGGAGCAAGAGAAAGGTTAGATCAGGAACACAACTACTGTCAACAAATTTGAGGCTAATGAAGAATGAAGCTTCACCTCTTTCTTTGGCAGGGGCTTGCAGCTCCATTTTTTTTGGGTGAGCTGCAAGGGTGCTATCTGGCCTGTCACCTCGAATTTCTCTCCCCAGCCCAACAGGAGGAACAGAGAGCTCGGTGCTTCCTCCTCCATCGAAGGCTGGGTTTTCTATGCCCACCAGAGCTGCTCTCTCCTCTCTCCCTGACAAAATAAGTGAGAAAATGAATAAAAATACAAACACTGACATGAAGGCAATACAGCGGTTAGGTCAAAGTGACTCGTAAAATAACAATACACATTTGTTGGCTACGAAAATGTTTCTATTGGTGATTCCTCTGCCCCAAAATTTTCAAGCGCATCCTCCTAGAATGACACTAAAACACAATTAGGTTCAAATTAAATCAGAATCCTGCAAAGGAGGAGCAAAAAAAGAGAAGAAGAAATGATTAAAATAATTACAAATTGCGCCCTGACAAGCAAGAGCAAAATTTAGCCCAAAGCCATTTGTCTGTAATTAGTTAATTAATCCTTACACAAATTATGAGCAATAACTCATCAAGCAGGACTCACCCATCAGAAATTCAGCCGACTTGGATTTCTTCTGCTTAGGTTGCTGCAGAGCCTTCTGCTGTAACTTCTGGAGGGAAATTGTTAAATGAATAAATTAGCTGCAGAATGAAGATCATCATTTATGATCCGCAACTAACGCAGTATTTTAAATATGGGACGACACTAAAATGTCATTTAATTTACATCGCCGCTAAAGGGGTCAAGCACTAATTGAACAACAGGAGTGGAAAAGAATTTAATCATAAATAGATAAGAAAAGTTGACATGAATGTGTAATGAAGGTCACATTAAAATACTTCCTCCTTGTTTCTAAAATGAATGGGCAACAACACTCTCTCCTGGAAAATTATGCATTTTTGCACAGGCTGCATGAGAAGTACACAGTCTTGGTGTGCAAATGAGTATGGAAATCCGGGCACACTTCTCATTACTTCCATTCACATGAACTCAACCTAAAAAATCTCAACGGAGAGACAAAAATAGTCTTTGAATAACACTGTGTCAGGCCTCCTCGTATCATGTAAACCTTGGAGGATTTTGGATATAGTCATTTCAATATATAATTCACGTGTAAGGCATGACTAAAACAAATGGGACATAACGGATTCATCCATCTATCTGTCAATATTAATCAATCCATCTATCTATCTTTCCATCTATATTTATATAGAAAGATACGCTGTGTCAACACTATTTTGACTTGTAGGTGGTCTAAATTGGGATGAATGGAAAGAAAAAAAGGAGAAATGTATGAAAGCAAGTACGGTTCCTTTGAAAATCAAGAGTATGTGGAAACAAACTCTGCAGTCCCACATTTCTCTCATTTCCACGGACAAGCTGAACAATAAGAAAGCTGAGGTAAAAGGCATAAGTAGTTGTTTTTGTTATGGATATGTTTACATAAGAATGCACCATATGAAAGAGCTCTGTTGCTCAAAGCGTATGGAGCTTTTTAAGCATCATTTTATGCAGATTTCAATGATGAACTGTGCTCATGCCCGTGAACAGCATGTATTTGTATACAATATTTAATTTCAAAGGCAAAATCAAGGGACAGAATGGGTGGGGGGCTTATTTCAACTCTAAATGACAGAGCAATTAAAATGGAGAAGGACTACTTCCAGACCAATCTGGTAAGAGGAGTTTTTGTAAATCTGTTTTTACATTCAAGAAGCCCTACAGCAAGACATTCATTTATACCACTGAGATTAATGCTTATCTAATTGTAACTTATTTAAAAAACATTTTCTTTTTCGACTGGGTACCAATCAGTTTTTCTGAGTTTCACATACTGCGGAGCATGATACGTCAGTGGTGATTGTCTCCCTTTGTTTTCCTTCACTTTTTTTGTTTAATTTCATCAGACACACCTTTCTGCGAGACAAATATTGTTTGGGTGCATATGCAAATTGAGAAACTCCCTGAAACAATTATAGGAAAATTAATCAGGTAAAAAAAATACAAACAATCACCATTTGCTCTGTGTGATACCAAGCCAATTTAACACGACTGTGCTGTAAACTGGAGCAGTTATTTAAATACGCTACATGACATTTGCATTCATTAAATGTTATTTAAAGTTTGACTATTATTGAAAAACCATAAAGAATACATTTTAAATAATGTTCCTCGACAATAAATGCTATGTTTACTGCTGTTGCTCAGTCACTTAACAGCATCCTGTGTGAAAGGTATTGTTGGAGTTATTATTTTGCCAAAGTAATTAATCATCAAATTAGAACAATGAAGGAGGATAACGCTCCTTATTTCGTAAATTATTGCTTTTGCCCTTAGGGCTAAAGGCCCTATGGAGAGATCAAAGGAGAAATCATATTAAGTTTTATCTGAGGCTATTCAAATGTATTTTGTTTATCAGCCTAATTACTGCAAATAATAATCTAGAATATCATCTTCCTCTTTAAAAGTGTAACGTATAGCTTTACACATGGAGAATTCAACCTGCAAGCTCACAAACAAAATTAAAGAATATTCCATTAAGATGTTTTACTCTGTAGTCCTCTTTATTCTTGTTTGCGCTTATGTAATGTTCATATCAGTTCATACTAGTTCTCCTCTAGGCACAGTTTGTGTTGTGGCCTCATTTCTAACAGTGCCCATGTTTCTCACAATGCAAAGTAAATTAGCTCCATGTACTGCAAATGCCAATAAGTCCTCTGATTACTCTGAATGTATTCTTTCCTTAAGTTCAGTTACAGAGAAAAGAAAAACCCACAAGGAAAGTACACAGAAGGAGTACAGTACATACACCCCAGGCCTAGAGCTTTGGGTCATTGTCACTAAAAATCTAATCCACACAGCACCATGTGAGCCTCTCTGTCTAGAGAGCGCTAAGAAAAATGCCTGCTTCTCATCTTGTTCCCTAGACCCCACTGACATTGACAGCATGCTCCTTGTAATACACGGACTGTTGTTTAATGTGCCATAACCGGATGGAACATGCAGATGCTGCATTTCTGAAAAGATAAACAACAATTCAATCCTGAGGAGAAAAAAAAAATAGAATCATAGATGTTCATGCAATAAACTAGATTTCCAGAGGTAACATTGGCAGTCCAGTGCCACTGGGATGGAAGCGGTGTAGACGGACCCAGTGGAAGCTTAAATTCCCTAGATGTGTGGTGCTGTGGCGAAATCACGTGCCAAGAAATGTGGGTACATTACAACATAAATATACAGTAGCACAACGCCATCGCCCCTGAGTTCATTCTCGTGTCATCTGACAGCATCCATGCAGACCCCCTTAAGATGTCACACTCACACAAGCACAGGCTGCTTCTTTTGCAGTCAACATGAGAAAAAAACCCATTTATAACTGGTGTCAAAAAATAATGATAATAATCATGACTTTCTTTTCTGTCTCTTTAAAAAAAAAGAAAAAAAAAGAAATGTGATTGTTGTCAAAAGGAATTGAGCACAACAATGCCTTGTTCAGTTCTTGTTGCATTCAAAGGCATAGCTAGAAGGGCTTGGGGAAGACCGCTCGCTGCTAGGGGCTGGTGGGCACAGACCAGCTCGAAAGTGAATTTTGCATACTGTACGGATCATCGCCCAGTTCAGCCCAGTCACATTGAATCTGCCATCAACCAATTGTGCTTCATGAAACCGTCAACCCTCATTTACGTCTGCCTGTTTTTTCCCCCACGCAGCTGTAAACAAGGGCCCAGCTTTGAGCTGCCTCCCTCCGTCCCTGTGCAGACAGCAAACCCTCGTCCTCACGGGGCGACTTACGCCGGCCGATTCTGGACCCGCGTTCGAGACACGGGAGTCGAGGACTTAAGTGTTTCTGGACATGGCGGGAGTTGTAAGAGCTTTACGTAAAGATGCACTTATTCTGTCTCTTCCTTCAATCGGAAAAAAAAACTAGAAAGCTTGGTTTGTGTTTGTTCTCAGACTTTTCTGCTCATGGAGTGGCATTGATCAGAATCTGAATGTCAATTAACGTGTAAGGGAATATAATCATCTCGGCCTACTATAAATATATGCGTGACTAAATGTCATAATGGGAAGTAATAAAATGATGAATTACATAGTAAAGATAAGCCTGAATGCCTTGCTAAATCAATAGACATAAAAGTGGATTTTGTTTTCATCCTTATAAAGTCTCTTTTTTTTTTTACTCTCAACATAATGGAAATGACCCTAACAATAAAATGTCATAGGCATAATGAAAACATCTACAAAGCATCTTTATTTAAATCAAGACAGATAAGGTCAACATTTTGTTTCAAAGGCACACAAAGCCACTTCTACCCTTAAAACGTGAAACCCTTAATTTATGGAGCCGCCTTATATGTGCACGGTAATTGTGACCCACCAAACAGTTCCTTATTAAACAACAACCGCGTCAGTTGGTGTAGACAGAAAACATAATTAGTATTCAAGCTTAATTAATCTACACTGGCCCCCTTTAAGTGAATTAGTCAATTATTTATGCATGTGTGCTCCTTTGATGCTAACAGATTATGTTACTGGAAAAGAACCTTGAACAATGACTTTGAAAACTTTCCACCATAAAATGTCACAACAAGCTTCTGCACTGACTTAAAATGTCAGTGAAGAGCATGAATGAAGAATGATTATGAAATATAAAGCAGAACTTAACTGAAAACTACAAAATCTCATTGTGGAAATATCCCCATGCCAGACGTGGCAGTGCCAGTGAAGGAAAACATTGCAATTCATTGTCCGAAATCCAGAGCAAAGGATAAAATATATCAGGCAAATATGTATTTTTTTTGTGTGCCCTAATCCTCAGAATGGAAATCTAACACAGGTCGGATCAAGGTCTTTCCTGGGATCATGGGAACTTCTTGGGATTTTCAAGAGCCTTTTTGTTTTCACCCTTGAGAACCAGGCTCTGGCCTCTGCACCCCTCAATCCCCCATTGAGATCCCAGAGGCAGCGCAGAGGAACGCTAAATGTCAACGGTCAGACTGCACCAGCACCTTCAGTGATAGAGACGGAGGTATAGAAGGCCTGACCTCTCGGCGCTAAGCTACACCCGCTAAGAGGGACCAGAAGTGAAACTGTACTCACGCTGCTCTCGGTGTGCATCTCCACACACGGCAAGCGCTCGTCACCGGCTGAGTCCTCCCGCCGAACACTGACCAGACGGCCTGCAAAACAAAACGGGTGAAAAAACATAGGAGATAAATGTGATGTTTTATGGCTTCCAATGATTTGAACTGCACTGGAGGAGAATATGGTATCGACTTAAAACCCACACTTGAAATGCGCCTTATTGTTCACAGTGTGTTCATTTAATTAGAGTTAGAATTAGCAAAAGAGCTCTTTTAATGGCTTACTGTGAAGCACCAAATGCTTCCTTCCGTGCAGCGTTACCCCGTCCCTCCCCTGCTTGTGTGTTTAAACCTGTTATCTCTGCAATGCATCTTGGAGAATATAGGACAATAAACACCATTTATTATCACAGATAACAAATTATTTGCCTTGATTATTCAAATAGTTTATTCATTTACATCCGATACAATATCATTGGGTATTTTTATCGCCTTTTTCCTATGGTAATTCACATGGCTAGCACAAGTTTCTGCTGAAATAGCAAAACAAACCCCAGGCAAAATGTGAAAGATTATCCCATACCATGCGAGCTACGATGAAATGCTATACTTTTTCACACTGAACACTGCTCCACTGGGTGTGATTGAAAAACATGTAAAGCTATTGAATCTGTGGTTTGTATATGTGAGGGGAAAATGAGTGTTGTAACAAGTGGGCCAGTGTTTTTGTAATTGTTTCAAATTACACTCGGCGTAATAACTCAGTGAAAGCAGAGCCAGTGTGCGGTCCGTACACATTAACTAGGCAAAGACCACAGGATATCCGTGCACCTTATCGCGGCCCACGGAGAAACTTGATTGCGTAAACAACTGTGGAGACTAAAACGCCGTAGCTATGTTTCCAGCTGTGTCTATTTGTGTCCAATGGCGCTTATCACCAGCGACACAAAAGAAGAACAATACTTTTAGATAAAGAGGTACTTTGTAGCTTTTCCTTTACATCTGCATTTTATTGAATTAAAGAAAGCCTTAAATTCCTGTTTTTAATTTGCTTCACTGGTTTACCGGGTTGCTAATAGGGATGTGTCAGCATGTGTGTGTGTGTGAGTGTGTGTGTGAATGTTTTATACTGGCTGTAAAATGTTGTGAGAAAAATAAGTACATTACTTGTTAAAACGGCATGCCTTCTGCCAAATACTGGCTCCGTAACCTATAAGATTGCCAACAACATTGTAAACCACATTAATGTCTGACTCACTTTTCAGCTGGAGGTTCAGGCCTTCTGTCAATAAGTTGTTTGCAGGATTGTTACAGTACGTGCAACAAACCCCCCAAAGTCCCACACAGGGTGATGGACTGGCTGGACTTCAGTTAGTACCAATCCAAAGAGAGTCATGTTTGCGTTAGCTGCTGTGTGAAATGCTCTCACAGACTTACCAAACAATACAACCGAGTGTGCACCGCCAACAGCCAGCAAGGAGCACAAGACAGGCTTGGGAATATATTTCTTTCTGACCGGTGTCTGCCACAGCTGCTTCCTCGTCTGATCCCAGAAACGTGCGCAGAGAGACAAAACTGCTGTCAATTGATTGCTGTTATCTGAGCAATATGCCTGAACATGGCTCTTTCTAGAACTGCTTTGATAAGATATGATATGATATGATATGATATTCCTTTATTCTTTCTGCATAAACCAGTTTTTAGGGGGTTCAAAACAACGATCCAAGTCGTGGAATAGCTCCTTTAATCAACTGCTGTTGGGCCTTCTGTGAGACAACTGATCACACAATAGGTGTAAAGCAAATAACATGCCGCTGCATTTGACCTGCGACCTATTATTTTTCCATTTCCCTCCGCTGCCCTGAGAATGACGGTCTCCTCTGTCCTCCGCTAAGCTCAGTCGGCCCTTAATCCAGAATGACAGTGGGGTCTGTGTTGCACTCGACCAGCCACTTCCCCTTTTCTATGGCACGGTGCAACCTGAAAACTTTGCCTGACATTCTTTTTTCTTCTCCACCAACATGGATAAGGGATGTAATTCAATAGTCACAGAGGGACGGGGCAGCGCGCACCAGAGACTATTGTGTTTGCTTGTGGACAGAGGCCTTTTCTTACTGTTTGACAACAGCCAGTCTCCCTCTAGACACAGAGTTCACACAGCTGACGAAACAGGTACAAAAAGGGCAAACTCTTTCTTCTTCACTGGGCAGTGGAGACGTTTTGCACGCATATTCACTCTAAATGTGCTCTTTGCACTTTAAAGTGCACTAACACATGCTTTTATCAGCAGTTTACTGTGAGGTGAACAGTGGAGTATCTATGAGTGAATTCATGCAAGTGTTTTACATTGTATCTATCGGAATTAGGGGTACGTTGCACGGGTGATACCTTTCTAAGTACACTTTTCTCCTAAGAATACCACTTCATCTTACTGGGTTAGAGTACAACATTTATATCAAAATAACTAGCACATTATATTAGTAACTGTGTACAGAGTATTTTTGTAAGAATCAAACAGTGTTTTACCTTGTGAGGCCCAAATTCTTCCTCTTCATGGTCAGCTGAACCTCAGTCGTCAAGGTGATGGTGACGCAGTCCCTAACAAAACACACTCACACACACACACACACACACACACACACACACACACACACACACACACACACACACACACATACACACACGTACATGCCCTCTCAGGTATCCGCCTCATGTTCACTTTCACTCACTGAAAACAAAAGCACAAGAGCCAGTCGAAATGAGATTAAATATCTCACAAATGTATAAAACTCATCATTTAGATCTTCCCTTTCTGTTAGATATTCCATATTTTATATAAATAGAGATATCTGACTGTCTAATGCACGCCATTACCAAGAGTATAACCGTTAAGTCGTGCCCAGATAAAGTTTCATCTGTGTCCATCTCATCTCCCAGATGGCGTCCCTGCTTTTGTGTTTTAATAGCGGCTTTGTTATTAATGGCGAGTGCGGCACAGCTTTCCTTCAGAAGAGATGCTCACTTATTGTTTCACCACAGCCAGATCTATTACTGGTAAAACAGTCGGCTTTATCACCTTTCTGTGTCTGAACTGCCCCAAACTGGAGGTGCATTGCTCACACTGCTTTGTTAACATCAATTATGCAGGATATGACAATTCACACACAAGTCCCCCCCACACACACCCCACCATGCATTATTTAGAGTGAACGACAGACAAACGAATTTCCCAGCCAAAGACAACCCAGCGAGCTTTGCAGCTGCTGTGAAGAACAGGTTCAGGAGGCCCGGCGGAGCGGCCCGCTCATGTTTAGCATAAAGCTTATATGAGCACTAACGTCCCCCTTAGACCAGATCATGAACGAGATCATACACCCAATTCATCCTCCTAAACAAACAAGCCAGACTTGGCTTTATTGATGACTGCAAAGCCAGCAGGCCATTGGTGGCCTTTTCAACTGAGGAAGAGAGATTGCTCATTCCTAATGGAAATAAAGAGTCCTCATTTTGAAAGATGAATTTATTGTTCTGTTAAATGTCAAGATTATAAGTGGTGGTGTAAACTCTGTTCTATTCGACCCGTGTTACCATCTCTCCAGGATCATGCCGCATTGCTGAAAATAATCAGAAGTCAACAGGGCACAATAATACATCATTAATGCACATTTTAATCAATACGTTGTTGTTACGCTATGTTACAAACCACTGAGATCTTTTTTTTTTGCTCATTAAGCTGCTAAAATGGGATCTAAATAAGATGCCCAGCGATTTGGACCTCCCATTACCTGGCTAAGCTGTCGTTGGTCATATATGCGATTAAATATAGACCTAAAACTCCATTTTATCCAATTAATTCTCCGTGCAGGCATGAGAGTGGCTAATGATGTTATCTTACCTAATTAACCTGTATAGGGATTCAACTCCAGGACAGGGGATTGTTCATCCTTCATCCAAGTGTTCATTATTATCATTACAATCATTATCATAAAGGGGGCTAACTTATGATGTTGGCCATTCTATCACCATTAATCTAGATTGAGTCCTTTTTATTTTTTATTTTTAGATAGGGGGATCCTTTGGGGTCACTTTTAATTATCATTAAAAGGATGGGAATTCTAGCAAAGCCGAATAAGTTCAGTTATGGTCACAGCAATCATTGAATTCCCGTGAGAACACGTTGCACGTGATTTGGCTGCTCGTGACTGAGGGGACATGTCTGACTTTGCTGCGTTCAGGGCCCTGAGTCCTGCACACTGCCAAACTCTCATCGCAGTATTCTGTCAGCTCTCCCATCGAATGTCGGCTTCAACCTATTAACACAGCCGACTTGGAGCAGATCAATACCCCTCATTGGGCCATGTGTCATTAGTTAATCGGATATTGATGAGGCTATTGACACGCTCCTAATTAATCTTCCAGTGCCGGCTTTCATACGTTTCTTTAATTATGCACTTCATCTTAGTCGCTGTACATCAGCAGGCTATCGCTTCCTGGTTGACAGTGAGTAGTTTGCTGTCACGTCTCACTGTTGTATTGTAAGTTTATTTTCTCTTTTTAAACTGTCACTGACTAGCAGCAGCCGTTCAGTAAACAGGCAGGTTGAGCATGTTACGTTTCAACTTGCAGCGCGCATTGCCTTACAGTTATAAAAAGCAACGTTAAAGTCATATTCTTGACAGTTTACCAACTGTCGCAGGGTTCTTTTTTGTTAAAACACAAAATGCAATTACACAAACCAACAGATGCTGCAATACATATATTCAAATGTATGAGGGCTATCCTCAATGTAAGAAGTTCTTCAATTAACACTCATTGTGTCAACTAATCGATGAGATGATTTAATTGCCAGATCGGTAGAACAACATTTCTCTCCAAAGAAACATGCAAAAGGACCCCTCTAAATCCCGTATTTATCACTAAACTAATCCACAAATCCACAAAACAACAAAGTAGTCGAGTAATCAATGATAATGGGAAAGCCAACAAAAAAAAGAATAAATAACTGTACATGCATTGCTCGGAGCATATGTCTCCTATCCCCAGTGCTTGTGAAGTGTCATGCATGTAACCCTGTGTCTATGTCCATGCTATTGAATGTGAGCTTGAATATCTGTCTGCTTTGTGTGTACCTGCTTGTGTGTGTGAGTGTGTGTATGTTGACGCATACATGCTGATCAATAGAGCTGCGCATTAGCGCGCTGCCGTACAGATGAGAGAGCACCTGAAGGTGACCCTGACTACTGGCATCACCACAGGGCTCCAATAAGCTCCTCAGCCGCTGCTCTGCAAACCGCAAATCTCCAACTTTTAGCCCGCTGATGTTGGTTTGATTATTGTTTATAGATACAGCCGAGAATTAAAGTATGGCCCGCAGGCAGCATAATTATTTACAGCTGAAAACTCATATCATTACCAGCATGCTCCTAATTGCCAGAAGTAATATCAATGTTAGTTGATTAAGTGTATTTTTTTTTTCATCTTCACTCTCCATAATGTGCAGAGATTGTTTTCCCTCAGCATATGGGGTGACGGTTTATCTCAATACAGCTGTTCATCTGGCTCGACTTCTATTTTTTTTTTCACTGTTCATTCCAAAATACAATATTGCGGCATCTTCAGAGGGTAGCGATCGATCGCTCCACTTTTTGTAGTTTGTTTACAAGGTCAAATAAGACACAGGAGATTCATCTTTCGTTGCACAAAAATAATTTATCTCTGTAAAGATTTTTCTTAAATAGATACAGATGTGACTAACGGGGGCAGACTTCTGACTCAAGGTGATGTCAGAATCAAAGAGAAAGGCCAGTGGGCCGTAAAGCTACCTTTAATTCACAATCTAATGATTAATTAAAACAAATGTTTATTTGGCCTGGACCTCCCTCCCTGTGCTATGAACATGTCAAAATATTTCATCCTGTATTTAAGGCGGCAAGAAAGATGAGGCTATTAATAACACCGCCTGTGAAGGGGAAAATACATAAACCTTGAAGGCTCCTTTATTATTCACATGTAGATTACTCAAACATTAATGTGGTTCTGCAGCACAAGAAACATGTAGAGCGTAGAGTTCATCGAGTGAGTGTGTGTATATATCTTCCAATTAAATGTCAGAAAGGGGCGAAGGTCAAAATTATGTTATACATATCTGCATATTTAGATATAAACAAAAACACCCACGTAACAACATCCGGCATTCTTTTCAAGAATACAATTGTAGAATTGACACATCAGTACAACTATTGCTAATAACAACATCCAATGTGTCAGAAGAAACTAACACTTCTACTTGTCAGGCATTGTTGTTTTTGGATGATGGTCTTCCAATCAGGAGCCAGTGTCATTTAGTTTGACTTTCTGCTTAAAGTTATTTCTATCGCACTCGCCTTGCTTTCTCTTTGACCACAGAGTTCGTGTATCCTCGCAAGCGTGGGAGTGAGTGACATCTACCAAGAGGAAAAAACAAAAGGCTTCTGTGTGAAGCCTCAACTTTGCTTCAATCAAACTTGGAAACAAGTGGTGTGGAAGTCAACTCGCCTTTGCGAGCATACGGCGTAAGAAATACATAGAGGGAAAGTCATAGAAGCCATTATTTCTACATTTCCTCTCAGTGCATCATATCTTGCGATGAAAAAAATTAAGCGCCCCAAAAGATTCTGTCTATTAGGCATTTAGCAATCACAGGAATCCATCTCTTGCTTACGGAGTTAATATTGTGCAGGGGAGTGGAATAATTGTTAAAAGGGCAATGCAAATAGTGATTAAAAGTGGGCCGTGGGTCATCATTAGAGCATGATCTCAGAGGAATTGAGAGCAAGGGGGAGTGTTTGAGAAACATCCTGCTGTCCGACAAGCGGCATCTTGCATGCAAGTGACTCCTCTATGACAAGGATGCGCCTTGTGACAGGCAGAGAATTTGCCCCTTTGATGAGTACACTGTCTGCGAGTTCACCCATAAAACGCTTGAGGAGATTAGACAATTGTCGGAATGAGACGTTGCACTCTAAATACATTTTCTTTCTTTCTTTCTTTCTTTGTCATGCAGTCTGAGACACAGTGATGTCATCGCACAGTGACGGTCTTGTGATCCATTTTAAAGATCAAGAGGCCACAGGCGGTGGTGTGAGAGTGTCTCAAAGGGTCGGTATGTATAGGACGAGATATTAAATACAGTTTAAGGCATTAAACTACATGAACGGATGGATGAGTTTGATCTACTTAACTCTGACTCATGACACATGAAAGGAAATGTGTAAAACTGGGAGACATTCATGAGCTCAACAATTGATCTATATTCTGGTAATGCGGACAATACTCAGTATATTTAGAAATAGTTTTCCTATTTGGACTGCTAAAACCAGTGTCCAGAGGCTGTCCTACTTTTTTAAAAGAATAAGTCTATTATATATCTATATTAAATGACGTTTGCATCTGCTATTTCTCTCCTTTGAATAAAAGTATGTGTTTTTCCATCCAACTTAATTCAATTAGTTTGCCGCTCTGTTTGTCTTCTTTGACTTGACAATGAAGCCTATGTTTCATTTCTGACATTTGCTGAAAAACAGGGTGATTATTGGCGCCCCTAACTGCTTAACACTTTAAATTCCCTAGAGGTGGTGTAATGACATGTTAAGTTTGTTTCTGTAATGGTGGCAGTATTTGCAAGTGTGGTTACTGAAACCTGGCAGTCTTTAGAGCGTTGCGTATTTACAGATAATGGATGGTGAACAACTCGATCTGCCATTCATTGCCACATAGTTGTACAGGAAGATATTTCACTGTTACTTAGTTACTTAACAGGGAAAACACGGTCTTCTAGACAATGTAATGTTAGGTTGATATTGCCACCGGTTTTACATTTCAAATAGCGACAGTAGCCTCACAGTGACACAAGTCATTTTTATAACCAACAAAAGGCCAGAAAAAGCCCTGAAATAGATGAAACTCAACTGTATAGTTCTGCTTCTACTGAAAACACTGCGCAAAATATACCTACCTGCCAGAATAAATATGACTGGTTCTGTTGTTGATTCAAATGTTGCTCACAGAATACAGCACTAAAACTATAATGCATTAATACGTAAACTATACAGCATTATGTAAGAATTGAACGCTCCAGTTTGATTATAAATTAACTAAATTTAATTTCTGATATTTCATTGTTGCACTGGAAGTAAAATATATGAATGTGGGACTTTTACTTTGTAACAATGTTACTATCATTTCAGTTTTACTATTAATATATTATATTAACTTTTTAAGTTTTGAGTACTTCTTCTACATCTACCAATACCAACATATCCAGTCATACTTACGGCCTGTTGGCAGGATAGTTTAGTCTCAATTGGAGTATTGTCAAAATAAATTACTTACATGAAGACAATAAAGTGTCCCCTGAATATGATAAATTAGTTTGCAATTAATTACAATTCCAGTTTGGCATTGTGGGGGTTGCTTTATGGTGATTTGCTACACTTGTTACACTTGCTGTCTTCTTGCCCTTATGATTCCTGTCCCACTGCACTCTTGTTTTCTTCCTGCAAAACATTTGATACGGCCAAAGGCAAAACATATGCCTTGACAGCATTTATTGTGAAGCAGCAACGTAGAACACGTTTTTTTTCATCCTGGTACTTTTTGATAAAACTGCAAAGCAGTGTCACAGCAGCAGTGTGATCAGTAACAACTACTGTATATCCAATGATTTAGTTTCAGCTTAACGAAAACTTTCAATGTTGTGCTTACTTTCAAAATGTTTACAATTAAGAATTAAACTATATGAAACACTAAATAGAAGTTGCATCCTGTTTACTCCAGAATGCTCGTTAAGTGATGAGTCACGAGGCTGTGAGCCTGTTTGTCCACGTTGGATTCCTGCTACTTCCGCCTGAAATGAGATCAACCCTCGTGTCCCAGCTCACTAGCTAACCCACACATCTGTCTTAATATCTTGGAGAATGTTTGAAATGTAAATGTCTTCAATGACCAACTCCACTCAGCCTGCCTTCAATGGACATGCAACGTTGACCCTGAGGGCAGTAGCAAGCTCATTGGACTATTCATAGACTGTGTCCTCTGCCTCTTTCCTTTTAAGTTTTTTAAAGGGTGTAATGTTCACTCTGTGAGTTTAACCTGGATCTCTTTTGAACTTTTAATGATCTATTTCCTACAGTTAATGATTCAACATGAAGTTTACTACTGTGTGTGCACTGACATATTAACACACAGGCAAAGGAAGGACACATTATGATGTAGAAGTTAACTGAGGTAACACTGTATGTCTGTTGTTGACTCATTTAACCAACTGGATGGTTCATATTTCAACATGTTGTTAATGTTTCAAAGTAAAAACAGTATCATACTGTATTTAGCTGTGGCCCGATTCAAATTCCCATAAAAAATCCACTGTCCTTATTTTCTTGCACAATATGTTGCATTGCAGTTTGTTGCAGTCTTCATATCATGAATGAGATTAAAAACATTTTGTAGCTAGGCTATATTTATTTTTTGGGCAAAACACCATAACTACTCACCAAGGGTCCATAAGGTCAAGCTACTGTAGGCCGAAGCTGAAACCACTTAAAGGTTTGTTGTAAATGTGGTTCAACGTGCCCAACACATGTAGACATGATCATCAACTTCATGTTGTACAGTAACCTGCTCCAGGTAGCTTACATTAGATCAATATCAATATAGTAATTAAGAAAAGGAGTATTTTCCAATGTATTTTTAAGTAGTTCTCATCGGTTTCTGAACAGTCAGAAAACGATACACATTTTTTTCAAGTTTACCAGCAAAAATCTTTGTTTCGGCTTATCTCTATTCAAATTCAATAAGTCAGTCTTTTCTTTTCTGGCTAGGTAGCCCAGTCACTTTGAGGTTAAAGAGTCTGATCAAACTGAAAAGTCAGAAAGTCCAAACCAAACAAGTTGTGAAAAGGCCCTATGTTTTACAATACAATGTGTAGTATTCACACTTTTTATTATTTATTACAGTCTTTCATGATGCACATACAACTAAACGTTGAAAGTTCACACCCTGAACTCATACGTGTTGGATGTTTGAGAATGCGGCTCTTAAAGCCAGATAATCCGCAGACTTTGTTAGTCCACACTCTGTTTGCTGTGAGATGAGCAGCATTGACAGTCACTGAGGAAGTTGTTTAACCACGGATAAAAATAGAAAAAAACATGAAAGGCAAAGGTAATGTTATTGCAGGTGATGCATAATGTCAGTGGGATTAATTAGATCAGCTCTATTCATACTATAGACACTCTTTTCTTTTCTGGCTCGGTTTTTCAGTCACTTCAGGGTTAATGTGAGAGTCTGAGCAAACTGAAAAGTCAGAAAAAAACGCCCAATGTTTTACAACATAATTGTCTAGTATTCCCACATATTTTGCACAACAGTCTCTCATAGTACACCTACAACTAATTGTTGAAGGTTCACACCCTGAAATAGTTATTATATATATGTTGTATATTTAAGAATGCTGTTATAATCCACACACTGTATTGATATACACTGCTGTGAGATGAACAGCATTAGCCACAGAGATTAAACAAATTAAATGAAAATAGGTCAAAGGCAAAGTCAAGGTTAAATCAGGTGATAATCTCAGGATGACTATTTCATTGTCTGTGTCTTATTCCACATGTTAGCACAACGTCTCTCAGAGCTTTGACTCTCAGATTTGTTGATAGAGTGAAAATGCTGCACGTTGCATTAGATTTAGTTTCTGTCTGGTATTTCAGGATTTTTATAAACAAGGAAACTCTCAAGAGGAGCATTACAAAAGTGTAGGTTATGTTTCAGGCCTTTAATGCCTTTTATTACCCATAATTCCTGAACACATAATAACTACTATTTGTAATTAATGATGCAGATGACATGACATAATCATATTTGTGCGTTTTTTCTGTAAGCTGTGCAACAAAGTCAAGGTCTCATTGTGTTTAGATGTATACGTTATTTTTCCTCTGTTCAATCTGAATCTCTTTTTGTAGCCGGATCATTGGAGCGCATCGAAGAGTGATGACTGGTGTTCAATTGCGCTCGTTGACGTCAATGTTGTTGTCCTCTCTATCTCTCTCTTTCTCTGCGAGACTAAAAGATTATAAAAAAATAGATAACGCAGTCAAAGCTGAAGGCAATCTCCACACCATTCTCACACGAGCGAGTGTTAGATGTGGGCCTTCGTGAGGCGAGTCGAGAGCTCAATATCTCCAGCACATGAAGTTATAAAGACAGAAGCGAAGCATCCTCTGTTGTATAAAAGTCATACATTGCTCCCAGGCACCGAAATACAGAAGAAGTTGAGCCGTGAACGTATTATGAAACAAGATTGGAGAGTGGCAAATTGGTAATTAGCCTCTACGTTGCAAATGAGCATTACAGTCTTGCTTATGACTTTCCTCTGCAGTCCCCAAAGCCTCTTCTATTAATTTAGCTCTGAGGGGCCATCCATAAACAGGCTGAATAAGCTGTTAGCCTTAACGACGAGTGCAAATGAAAGGCTGGCTAAATATGCTGAAGGTAACAGAGATAGCGAAACAGCCAATGCTCGAATTACAGTGAGGAGAGGAATAAATTAGTTTTCTCAGGTATTGCTGGAATCTCGCACATTTTCAGAGAAAACATGTTGTATCGATTAAAAAATAATTTCAACAATTTGATATTTCGTATGCGTATGTCCATCATACAGAAACACACATCATTGCCTGATCAATTTAGAAGAAAAAAAATCAAAAACATAAAGAGACAGATAACAAGTGCTTGATGAAAGTTACTTTATTCGGCAACTAGAACAGCTGAATAGGATGAGACTTTGATGTAATTTATGGGCTGCAGAATCCATTACATGAAATTAAAAATAGTGCATTTCATTTATAGATTATAATATATATATTTATATATATATATATATATATATATATATATATATATATATATATATAACTAAATGTAATATATAAATATAATATGCAACAGTTTACAGAAAAAATATTACGCTAGTGATTTGTTGAGTTTTTTCGGTCCATGACAAAGAGCAATAATCAACATGTAAGCTTTTTCGAATGAATGTATCGCTTGGCACAATATGCTTGTCTGGCATAGTTTGTCACATCTCATATTTTGTCTCCCGGCTTTAATGGAAATGGCTCTGAACTCTTCAAATTCTGTTTCCCTCCCTCATGAGGTCAGTTTCCTGCCTCAGAATTCATTCAGCCCTCTGGTTGTTTTGCATAAGAACAAGCATAGCCCATTACTACCAAATGAAAAGGAAGTAAGACAGAAACTTCCAAATTAATTTACAGTGGAACACACCTAACAGGTAACTGACTCAAGTTTGATGTAATTACTCCAGAAACCATAAATGGCTGTAATTGAGAAAAAGCCTACAGCATACAAGGATAACGAATGGTGAGATAATGGAGGCAGTGACAGTCTTAGCTATTCAGATTGATGTTCGGGGGAGAAATATCAGGCTTCCTTCGGATGGGCAAATACACCTCCCCAACACTGGTAGCACTGCCGCCTGGCGCTCGCCCGCCCCTAAGCATGGCGCTTATATTCAGATGAGACAGCCATTAGCTCTAAGTGGTCTTTACCCCCAAATTCTGCCATTTCACAAATTAGCCAATTTTCAACATTAGATGTTAGCCAGTGGCTAGGTCAAAAGGTCAGCCGTGGTAAATATAAGGTGCAAACCAGCAGTTAGGGGGATTAATAAGGGCTCGTTCAAAAGCACTTAAATGGAGTGTGTGACACGTTCTCTGGTCAGAAGGACGGGCGCTGGCCATTCAGGATGAGTGACTTTTCAGCTTTTCAAATGTTGGGAGATATTTCACCGTGACTGAGTTATGCGCTGCTCTGACCTCAACTGGCTCAGGTTTTTAAAGCCATCGCTCTCCCTGCTGTGGCCTACATAGTGTCCTAAATGGCCGCTGCATGGTTTAATGCAATAGACAAAACAGCATTAGCTCTGCACCAGAGTGGGGAGAAAGGCTAGTCAGCCCTGCAAAGTAGACTGGAAATAGAGAGAGAAAGAAAAAGGGAGTGAGCACTCTCGCATCCCTGCCCTTCCACTCCATCGAGTATGCACCAGGGCAGACGCACATATGGGTGACGCTACATTCTTTAAAGGGAGTGAGGCAAATTCCTGACCCTCCCTTCCCGCCCCCATCCCTCTCTCCCGCCCCGTCGCTCACAAATTGCCCGTTCGAATGTCAGCCCTCCTCTTTATCAAACAAGTCCATTGTCTGCCAATTCGTGGGGCACTGACAAGAAGAGGCTAGCAAACTGTGGAACCTCTCGCCTGTGAGTGTGTGTGTGTGTGTGTGTGAGCATGTGTGTGTGTGTGTTTTGGCTATGCTTTCTAGCTGTCGTATTAGCAGTCAGCCTTGTCAACGCGGTGGCACACAGTCAGACACACGGGCCGAAAAAATCGATACAGCTTTGCATGGGCCTGACCCACATACAGTGAGGCGAGCGGCTGCCTCGTCGAGGTTGTGTCATTATTCTGATGTGTGCGTATGGAGAAACGTGTGCGTGCGCCAACATGCGTGTCGGAGTTTTACATTTTGAATGCATGCACGTGAGTCAAATGTGAGGAATCATACCAGTGCGTGAGGAGGTCAGGTGTTTGATGACATGGCTTCGGAAGAGTGAGATTTATTTGTGAAAATGCACACGCAGACACACACATTTGTGTGTGGGTGGGTGTGTGTGTGTGTGTGTGTGTGTGTGCAAATCTAAACATCGACTCCGAGTGGGTGTTGAGTTCACACAAGCCCTTCCTGCTGCCTGACTTCACTGTCACTGATTGCAAGCGACGCACAGCTAATAAAAGAGCAAAGCTGACTGTCAGCAGCGATTAGGCCGGCTACACAGACAAGACAAAGAGAGGGAGCGCACAGCAGCATTAGCTATGGTCATTAAACAACTTGAGTCAAGGAGAAGGCTAACCTGGTTTATTAAAGGGGAGGGGGGCAGTGGTACAGACCTGTTTGCATCATTTAGCAAACACATGTACCACAAAATCCTATTTGAGTGTTTTCCAATTTGAAGAATGGAGGTGATGAATATGGGCACACATTCGTGGAAATATACCTTTATTTTGTGATTTGGTATTTCTGTTTCTGTTCTTCTACTTCTCAGTGTCACTTCCCACCTGTGCGCCTGTGTCTTTACCCTCCTGCTTGCCTGAAAACATTGCAACAGCAGAAAGAAGGATCCAGGATGTCTAAAAAGACAGGATCTTCGTGCCAACTTAAACTTATGATGAATCTTGGTGATTCTTTCCAAAAATAATAGTGCATTTTTTTCTTTCAGAACTTGTATATTCAACAGCTTAATTAGAGCCTGCTCAGTGTTTGTGTTTATTTTTTTTTAATAACAGGAAAAGGAAGCGATGTGATCATATAGTGCAGGATGACAGGTGAGTGAGCATGAGTAGTGTTCAGATGCACAGCTGCAGAATATGTCTGTGTTGGAAGCTCATGTATGGCTGTTTCTGTCTAATAACACTATAGATCTCTGCATGAAAACACCTTTTCAACCAAAAAGGTCTCCCTGTAAGATATTGTTGTTTATTGTGTTGTTCCATGATGCACACACGTCATTTCTCTCATGCACACAAACCATCTTTATTCCCCCCGTGTCACAGACTGTACACCCTGAGTTGTTTCTTTATTCTTACTAGCTTGTTCATGCACATGCAAACATACACAGACACACACGATTACATTGACTCACTTCCAAGATATCTGCCACTGGCTGGCTGCATTAGCAGGTAAATGAAAATCTCCTGACAAGCAGGTGGGGATTAGTAAATCTCCTCTTTTTGCCTCTCAGCAATGTTAGCGCTCTGGCTGGCTGGCAGGTTACCCCCCCCCCCCTTCCTTTAACATCATGCATACCAATGATATTATCTCGAGGTAAAATCAAATCTTAAACCAACCCAGCTGCTTTTTTTAGGATTAAGGGGGTACAAGTCATGTGTGTAGATGTACAGAGAACGGTAGAGGGTGTGAGTTGGTATTTTAAAGGCTGCAAAGGCAACAGGCGACCAGTAAAGGAGGGCGCCTGGCACATCAGCACACAGTGAGACGTTTATGAGCCAAACTCGCAGCTACGTTTCATCTTCAGCGGCCTCCAGGAGGAAATGCGAGCTTAAATCTGAATCTGTTGATGACAGCGTGGATTACGAGAGAGAGAGAGAGACGAGACATGACATAGAAAAGAGAGAGGGGGGGGGACAGATAGAGGGAGTAAACAGGAGTTACAGGTGGAGGCAACACATATTTTGGTGAGACTAAAACTGCATTTAGATGACAATGGTTAGCCTGTGTCAAGTCCCAGGAATCTTTCCCAATTCTAAATTAGTTATGATGATGCCGAATGCAGAAATACAAAGCCGTACATGTGTCGCATGTCCTGTACATCATGCGCCTGAAAATATTTTGCAAATGTGGATTCCCTGGTGATAGGGTTTAGTAAATGCCAGTCGGCTACGTGTGGTCAACATCCGACATTACGTTGTCTGAATTGTGATGACTTCACGTGACACGGACTGCTCAACAACAGAGAGCTGTGAAAAATGTCTGTCTCCTGCAAAGAAGCTATTCATTGTCACGCAGGAGCAAAAAGGAAAAATTGGAAGAGTGAATATGTGGATGGAGAGATGCAGGGATGGACAGATGGAGGTAATTAAAGGTAAGGGTTGACCTGAACGCCCAGACATGAGGCAGTAAAAACAGCAGTTGGGAGTGCATGTGGTATTTCTTAGGAAAACGTGTAAGTGAAATGTAAACGGATATCCTTCTTTTAAACTTTGCCTCAAAAATGATATCATCATTGAAATGTGTTCTTATGGTCTGATGGCTCAAATTGAACTATACCTTCCGGTCGTATTATGATGTACAATGCTCTCAACAATATATATACAACGTTTTAAAATTTGTTCAGAATATTTTGATAATGAAATACAGAGTTAGAATAACTCAGATATGAAAACCACTGTAAAGTGTGAAGACAGTGTCGGAAGTACACAACATGAAATGTTAAAGATTTTATTTTGCCACTGATGCAATTCAGCCCAAATAAAATGAAAGAAAGTTTAAAATGTAGACTCTGCCCTTCTATCATTTATACATTCACATATAAAACCAACATTTTATTCTGCTTACGATTTAAAAATGAAGTAACATCGTAGAAAAAGTATTTTGTAAAAACATTTAAAAATCCTTTTGTTGCATGTACAAAAAGTAAAAAGGAGACGATTGAAGGGGAAACCATGCACACCAAGTTGGAGCTGGTTCTGTCTTTTCTTATTCTCGTACTGATTGCTATATCTTCACATATGTGTAATTTATTGTTTAGTGTCTGTCTTTATATCTATTTATAGCTCTGTTTTCACTTGCTACAATCTACACACACACAATTGTGCATGCACGCAGACATGCAGACACAAGTTACCACACAATCGAAAGCCCATGTGAAATGCATCTGCCTTACAAAAATAATCTCACACTTGTGTAAAAACAAAAAAAAATGTGTCAGAAGCACAGACACACACAAACAAAAACCTTAATGACTGCTTTTTCCTGCTTGTGTTAGAAATGACTGCCAAGAAGAAGGGGGTATCCCCCAAGCCCCGTAGCCAAGAGACCAGGGCTGATAACCAGAGTGAACACTTCTCTCTCTCTCTCTCTCTGAGTGTGATTGTGTGTGTGTGCGTGTGTGTGTGTGTGTGTGTGTAGGAGAAAGAGGAAGAGGAAGAGAGTTGTTTTGTTTGCTATATGTGCTGAACGTAAGTGAGAATCTGTGTCCCATGTGTGTGTAGGTGTTCACGTATGCAAAACGTCCCCTGTTCACCTTGATTAGATCTGTGTGGCTTGTGTGTTTAATCATGAATCTGGGCTCAAGAGCTCTGCTTCTTGCATATGAATGTGAGTAATGTCTGATCCCTGAATCCCTCCCACTGACCTGAGTTCGAAGGCCCAGTCTTATTGCTCCCCTAACCGTCTGCGGGTCACCGTCTCTGGGAAGAGGTTAGCAGTCTGCCCCCTCAGGCTGGGCAACATGGGGGTCTCCTTCCAAAGCATGGGAGAAGGATTTTACACATCTCCTTTGGAGCAATTATTCTATCACCATCTGTGTCTAAATGTTTTTTTTGCTGCTGCAAATTGATGTTTGTAGACATCTGACAGTCTTTCAAGACGGCAATGGGCTGGAGGAGGTTGGAATCAGGAATGCTTTCAGAACCCTTTCAGGTTTCTTTCACACCGGCAGTTCGGTTCATTAGATCTGGTCCAGGGGCAAAGAAAAGACGCATTGTTGCATTTTAGTTCTGGTTCACGGTGACGATTCACACAAACGAGACCAAGAGGAGTAAACATAACGCCACACGGAATGACTCGTTGATTGGATAGTTTTGTGACATTTAAATGCTTCTGATGAATTTATTTGTGCACATTGGTGTCACAAAGAGTTCATGAATAGATACGTTATTATCAGCCTTATTTGTATTATTAGACTGCAAATCAAACGCTTGTTATGAATGATGACAAACAGACTTGAAGGAGGTGTCTCGTACAGCGATGATTATTACTGTGGGATCAAAGTTGCATAGTTTTGAATGAACTTAAGCAACTGACAAAGTACAGAGCTTCAGAAACAAGTGCTCACAGACACTTTATAAACATGGCATCTAACCGATCAATGATCCTGAACAGATTGTGTGTTCATCCAAAGGATCTATTAGTACTTTGGCGTTTTAAATCATGCTAAAATCCCACACATGGTGTCATTACATCCCGTGGTTATTGACTTCTCTTCAAGCGTTTTCCGTCCACACCAGGGTTCCAGGGTTGGATAAACAGCTTTCACAAAAGCACCAAACAAACCAAACTAACCAGGCAAACGTTGTGTTCCAACCACATCCAACAGGTTGGTTGTGGAAGCACCCTTAGGTGTCAGGACTGAGGAGTGACTGCAAAACTGCCACATCTTATTCGACTGTGCCAGACTCCACATTGTGTTCACTGGACACAACCAGAGGCGGCCATAGCCGCTACAGAAAACACCCTCCGGGCAAAAGGCAAAGACAGTTTCTCACTTTTCTTGCTTATTTCTTCTGTTTGTGTCTCTTGCATGGACAAGCAAAGGAGTGAAATGCAGCTCATGCTTTATGCCGGCCTTCATTCCTTCATTAGCTTTCCCCAGCACGACAGCTTCTTCTTCCCAGGGTCCATAGAAAATTCCATGTAAATATAATTATGTGAACAATAAATATATACTGACTGTACACTCAAAAAAACCATTCAAGCCCTTCTTAGAGGTAACTCAAATAAATATTATTTAAAACATTGAAATAAATCAATTACAAAACAAAGATATTTATATTCCATGTGTGTAACACAAAATGTAGGAATACTTTCATTTATTAGATTTATTTAGGTTGCACACACAAAAACGATTCAAGTCTTCTTAGAGGTGACTCAATTAAATATTGTTTAATACATTGAAATAAATCAATTACGAAATGAAGATATTTATATTTAATCTGTGTAACACAAAATATAGGAATTCTTTCATTCATTAGATTTATTTAGGTTAGATGGTGTGCATATCAACTCAGAATGAATGCGTTTAATTGGGGACTACCCTTTGCGCATGGGCCAGCTGAAAATCGCTTGTTTTCACAACGTGAACATACTTTCAGGGCTGGTGTAGTGGGTAGCACTGTCGCCTCACAGCAAGAGGGTTGTGGGTTCGATTCCCGGTCGGGTGGTCTAATTGTGTGGAGTTTTTTTCTCAGTGTGGGTTCCCCAGCTTCCTCTCAGTCCAAAGAGATGCAGTCAGGATAACTCATCTCTATATTGCCCATAGGTGTGAGAGTGAATGGTTGTATGTCTATGTGAGCCCGGGACGGACTGGCGGCCTGTCCAGGTGATCCCCCCCCACCCCCCCCCCACCCCCCCTCGCCCAATGTCAGCGGGAGTCGTCTCCGACGACCCCAATGAGGATACTGAATCGAATATTTTGAGTTGGACAAACACAAATTCATTTTAATTGAATGAATATTGTTATTTTATTTTAGATGTGTTTGATACAAATGAGTTGGACTAACTCAAATTAATTCAATTTAATGAATATCGTTATTTTATTTTAGATGTGTTTGATAAAAATGAGTTGGACTAACTCAATTACATTGTATTGCACTGATGTGCTAAATTTGAGTTGGAGTTGCATATAATTATTGGATGGAAAACCTGCCAACACTTTAATTGAGTTCATCCAATGAGCCATTTCTTTGAGTGTACTGACGAATAAAGCAGGTAAAAAAAATGCACATATTCATAATCATGATTGAATTATTATTATTATGAGTGTGTGACAGGGAGAGGGAGAATATCACTGATAGTGACTCAAATAGAACATACGATAATAAAGGCAAAGAGAGCATATAGTTACTATTTTGCTCTTCGAGTATCGGCCTTTATCAATGCACAAATCTATCCGATTTAGCGTAGCTTCAAGCAACAGAGAGAGCGATAGGAAGCGGACCGAGAGAGAAGCTTGCCTATAGATGAGGAAATGTTTCCCTGAGCCATCAGCCATGACTGACATTCCCGGTTCCTCTTAGTGAGTCTGATTAACTGCTGTCACTGACTTTGTTCAGACTCGGCCGTGAAATGTTGCAGTGAAAGCGACCATGAAATGCCATTTATGTTTGTATTAAAAGCTGAAATGCGAGCACATATTGTATTGTTGTTGAAGTCCCCTGCTGTGCACGTGTTCATCGGATTGCATTTAAAATGCAGAACGCTGCATCAACTCTTAATTGACTTAAAAGAAACCAAAGAACAGGTTGGCCATTTTATTCAATTCATTTTTTTTTCATACAGCCCAATATCACAAATTAAGAATTTGCATTCTAGGACTTTAAGCCAAACAATTCTTATGTGCACTATTACGCAGTTATAACACAAACACATCTACTGAAGGAGTTTATAACTTTTTGCCTGCATATCTGGATCTTTCGTCTTACTTCTTGATGCCTTTGAGCTTCTTCTCAAACTCAAGTTAAAAAGCCCAAATCATCATTTAGTTTGTGAGAGCTCTGTCAATACAACAAATGCAAACTGACACAATCCAGACACACAAGCCGGCGAATGCTTACGTGCATAACGAATACACATTCACGATCTCGGCGCTCACAATATTACCAACAGACACTTTTTGAACTGCTCAACAAATCAATACAATTATCTTTTGTTCTTGGGAGGTGTTTTATTTCCCCAATACAAATCGAAAATGTATTTTTATATGCGTAACACGCGGCGGCATTATGTTCAATGACAACAGAGTGTCGGGGGATCTTCATCCCGGCAAACAAATACGTGCATTCTATTTTCTGCTCCTCCAAGATCAGATATTTGGGGCAAGGTGTTCACAGTTTCCTCGTGGGTCTCTCGGGGGAGTCATGTTTTGTGCTCCGTCTTCGGTTGGAGATAAATGAAAAACCTTTTGACTTTCCCTCCAAGGAGAGAGTGCAGGCAGGAAAACTGTGAGCTACGCTGTGGAGCATGCTGGATGCCTCTAACGGAGGGTAAAGGGAGAGAAGAGGGGGAAACAATAATAAAACAATTTCTTCTCATTATAATGCTGTTTGGCTTTCTATTTTTATTTTCCGTCGGGGAACCTGCACGTCAATTTAGTTGGGAGTGAATTTGACACAGAACACTTTGCCACAGTGGCATATTGTTGCATGTTTTTGTCATTACTCAATGTCACTTTTTTATGACAATCCATAATGTCATAAAAGAGCTTGTTTAAATAATCATAATAACAGTTGCATATCTTTCTGTCTTTTTTTCTGCAGTCAGTTTCAGATGTAAAAAGCACAGCGTTTGATTCAGATTATTTACTGTGCTCCTTCCAGCTTATCACACATGTTTCCAAAGAATTCCTCGGGGATCGGCTCACAGCGAAGTGCTTCTTCAGCACCGTCATCTGTTCTTTTGTTGAACCCTTCCTTGAACCTTCGGCATCTGCTGTATTTGGTCAGTCTGCATGTGGCACCATTAACTTGACTGTGTGTTTGGGCTCAGAAACCGTCCACTCGTCATCCATCCCTTTCTACACCCATCTCTCCGCCCTTCTTGTTTTCATCCCTCTGTTTCTCGGTCTGCCGAGCTGTCAATGCCACATCACTTTGTCAGTTGGCATCTGACAGATCCTCTGGATGGAATGAGTAAATAGAGAGAATTGAGTGTGCTGACGAGGCTTTGGGGATAGAGGAGAGGTGCCAGCTTGCACCAGGCCGTTGATGGGTATCAAGGATAGGGATAAGGATAAGAAGTTTATTGTCATTGTAAAGAAAACATACAACAAAATTAAGTTGGCGACTCATCATTCAGTACAGCAGCAACAATAAAAAACATGTATAAAAACCTTTTAAGACAGGCCATTTCTCATTTAAAAATAAATAAAGGTAAACAAAACACAGGCATCAGTGTCCGGGGCTAGCTGGGTGGGGTGCTGGGTGATGAAGGAAACTGCTCTGGGGAAGAAGCTGTTCCTCAGCCTGTCAGTCCAGGTTTTAATAGTCCTGAATCTTCTTCCTGATGGCAGAGGAATAAACACACAGTGCCCTGGGTGTGTGATACCCTTGTATATGTTGCTGGCTTTCTTCTGGAGGCGGCCAGCATATACACCGTGTCCAGGTCAGGGACACAATCCTCCCACAATCCTCTGTGCGGTCCTAACCACCCGGGCCAGGTCCCTCCTGTTCTCTGCTGTGCAGCTGGACCACCACACAGTGAAGCACTGGCAGATTACACTCCTGTAGAAGTTACTCAGAAGTTCAGGGGGCAGGCCAGCCTGCTTTAGCTTCCTCAAGAAGAAGAGCCTCTGCTGGGCCTTCTTCACCAAGTGAGGTCTCTGGTAATGTGGAGACCACTTATGAAAAGTGGAGAGGTGGTGTTCCTGGATCTCCTGAAGTCCACTATGACTTCCTTAGTCTTGGTGGTGTTCAGGACCAGGTTGTTGTCCAAGCACCACACATATGGCTCCGCTGTGCTGTCCATCAAAGCGGGCAAAGAAGCGGTCCAGTGTGTTGGGGAGGTCACTGTCCTGACTGATCTGTGTGGTGCTACTCTTGTAGCTAGTCAAGGTTTTAATTCCTCTCCACATGCTCCGGAGGTCGTTATTTTCATATTGACTCTCAATGTGTTGTTTATATCTGCGCTTGGCCTCCCTGATGCCCTTCTTCAGGTCCTTCCAGGGATTATTTTGTATGCCGGTATGTCAACAGACCTGAAAGTGGCGTCTCTTGCTCCAAGCAGTAGTGATGTGATGAGATAGAGTCCAATATTTCAGGGATGTGGACATGGTACTTTACTCCAATGTCAGTGATTCAGCTCGCTTGTATTGAGTATGAGCCTCTGATGCACAAACAAGTACACACAAAACATACGGTAAGAAAACACCAAGCACCAAACATCGAGCCGCTGCATACACGCACACTTTGACACTCTGAATCCAAGTCAGTTCTACAGACAGACATCACAAAAAGGTGAGATGATTGAAATGACGATCGAAAAAAGTTATGTAACTCAAAGTACTTCTTGCATTTGGCTAATCATCCTAACTGCATTTCACATGACAGAAAGGCGATTGTGATTAGGCTAATTATACAGTACCTACAGTTGGCTGGAAGTCAGCCACGTGGGCATGTTGCCCAATGTTATATATGCAATTATAAAGTCAGTCGTACTTGTGTTGTTGGGTGATTTATTGGCACTTTAGATCACAGACGCTGAACATCTTAACTGGTAGGACACATTGTGATCTACTATGTGTCTATTTTTCGTTGATACTTTAATGACAGTGTTTCAGTAACAGGCTGCCTCCAGGTTAAATAATGAAGATATCTAACCAGCCTGTGTAGAGACATCTTCTGAAAAGTTTACATGAACCAGTTATCGCTCCATTTACTGACTCTTGACTTCTTTCATCATCATCACAGATTTGTTTAAGGAATGAAATTACAATGTTTTCTTTTCTTCTTCTTTGTTTTATTTTTTCCTTCTTTTCTTTTTCTTCCTCCTTTTTGACTCAGTCGTAAGTAAACTCTGAGTGAACAGTTAAATAGTATATGCAGTATTCTGCAACGAGCCCTCTATATAAGTGTATAATCTGTGTGTGTGAGTGTGTGAATGTGTGAGTGTGTGGGTGTGCGTGTGTGGAAGATGTGAGCAATGCGGGTTTGAAGGAAAGAAAAAAAGAAGGTGGAGTGTTATTAACCGGCTTGTTGCCACCTGCCAGAATCACAGATGGGTAGCGTCGGGCCATACCTGAGTATGCGTGCAGCATTTGTGAAGCATTTGTGCAATCTTCCCACTGTGGTGGATCACATACACACACACACACACACACATACACACATACACACACACACACACATACGCACACACACACACAGAGAGAGTACTCTCCACCTTTGATTTAATTTTCTCTCATGTTCTCTCTCCCCAGTTATGAGTCACCTTCACCTGTTTGTCATCAGACTTCTCTCTGCAGCATTAGGTCTTTCTGTGACTCAGATTTGTCTTTACTATTTGGATAAATAATTCATTATTTGGCAGTATAGAGTACATGATTATGGCATTGCAATCATGTGTGCTCCAGGATTACACAGTATGGGAATAAATAAAAAAACAGTGACCTTTGTTTCTCTGCATTTGGCACGTAAACAATTGGATACCATCATGAACAACAATGCTGAACCAAAAAGGTTCAGAAAATATCTTAAAAGCCATGCACTATCCACCGACATTAGATGAATGCACTTAAATATCTACCACTGCTGTGAAAGGCAGCAGCTTGGCCATTTATTTTCCTACAGGGACTGGGAGGAGTTGAGCAAAAGCCACCTCCATCATCTTCATCAAAGTGTCCCTAACCACATGTTGAGACGAGAGAAATCCCGTAAACTTGCTCAAGTGGAGGTGTACGTTCAACTTAAGGCAGGGCAAAAACAGCATTAAAAAAGCTCAATGTTCCCCAGTAATCCAATCGCATCACACCAGTCCCTAAATCTTTGTCAAGGAAATGCAATTGTTATAATGCGTTTATTGAAACTTGGGCAAGGTTTTATTTAATCATGCTGCTCTCTAACAGCACTGGCGGTAGATGAGAAAAACACACAATCTTTCATCACACCATCATCCTTGGGAAATCCAATTTGTTGCTGTTGCTCTCGCCCCGGTGCGCACCACACGTGTGATTGCTACATGGTACAGTTAGAACAAGGAGTAAACTCTTTGTTAATGTGGGTTGCATGTGTTTCTTTCCATTTTATGTTCTATTGTGTGTCATAACGGTTTCATTGTTCCAGTGATTATCAGAGTAATTCAGTGTCTTGGGAAGGTTGAGGGTCTCTGCTGAAGAAGAGTATGTACATGGCCTCATGTGTCTGTGGGAACCTTGATGAAACCCTAAACTCAGAGCATTAACTCCAACTGCACAGTCAAACATGTTCATTTACAACATAACACTTCCTTGTTCTCATTGTGTGCCATCTGCAAATCTACATTGACACAATAACAAATTCATCAAATCCCATGAATCGTTTCCTTGTGTAATTTTGTTTAACACTGAATGATCATGCTGGAACTATGGTTCACAGCTTCTAACTGATCAGTAGTAAAAAAGCATGTCAATGTTATCGTGAAAAAGATACAGCTGCAATAGTGACTGGAAATTAGAGGTGGATTTATCACTGGACACCCACCCCACCCAGTACCTATCCAGGTGCATGGACTGCCGTCTTGAAGCCTCAAGTTGGACATTTTAGCTGGTCCTATCTTGGTTTTTGGCTTTTTGCCACCAGAACACACAACAGGCTACAAATAAGTACAACATAACACCGAGTAAGGCATTGAACTTTACCAAAATTGAAAACACACTGTGAAATGGTTCAATTTAAAATATTATTCAAATATTTTAAAGCTTCCCGACCAAACAACGCCTTTTATTTGTTTAAAAGGAACCATAATCTACTAGATGAACATCAAGCTGTTTTGAAGAAGACTTGAAACTAGTGATTGAAACCATAGATTCATGAAACTCGAAATCAAGCAAGAAAAAGGGTACATTTCTTATATTGTTCTTCACTTTTTATTTAAATCATAGGAGTCACCCCCTGCTGTCCTTTAGACAGAATGCAAGATTACTGCCCTTCCATGTTGGCTTGATGGTTTCAGACCTGGAGTTTGCTGTCTGAGCTGTACAAACATCTCCAAATGATCCCTGAGCACTTTCACTCACAAGCAACCGTACAGTGCTTAACAACTTTGCATGGTGATTTTGTTTTTCACAGTATTTGAAATGGATGGTCCTAGTATTACAGTGAATTATAAGCTAATTTAAATAGTACTGATTCTTCTGCATTCATGTGTGGGTCTACTTGTTCTTTCTTGAACGGGCCTGTGCGGTAGGCCTCCTCTGAGTATCATTTATTAGAGTATAGGAGTTGCTGACAGCTCCCGGGTCTGGAGCTCATGGTGCTTTTGGAGTGAAGGCCTGGCTGATCCCAATAAAGAGTTTATGTTTGTAGGTGTATTTCAATGTGATAATGGGGACAAGCGCTGGATTGTGTGTTGGTGAACTTTCTGGGTCAAAAAGCCTATGGAACTACGGAGACGAGGAATCAGAATCCATCAAATCCTGATAATGGAAAGTTGTGTGTATACATATGTATGTGTGCGCTTATATAAATGGATTATGAGTGCTCCTCACTCCTCCACCTGCCAACCTGGCATCATTTGCACCCTCTCTTCTCTCATAAAATGTGCCAGATGTTACAGATTAGTCAGCATTTCATGTTGGCTCTAGTCTTGAGTCAAATGCCATCACCCCGAGCCACCCGTAGGTAACCATAAAGGCTTGAGGTTAACCAAATGGAGGAGGGCAACAAAACATAGTTGGGCATTGTTGCAGATGGGAAACCTTATGGTTGTAAACCAGAGAGGCTCTAATCCAGCTGTGTTTAAAGCCATTACCGGGATGTTGCCTCAGAGAAAAGGAATTTTACTCCTACATTTCAGCCAATCGCGTTGTGCTCAAAGTTTCACAATGTGGTTGATAATACAAACCTTACAAACAGTGGCAGTTGGCAACGCTCCTCATCAGGGGAGCAACAATGTGTGGAGTGGGATCTGTCACTGTAAGGTGTTCCCACAGAATCATAATTTAAAACTATATTGAGTATTGAATATGTCAAACAGATAGAAGGCATCACCTGTCTGTGTTATAGAGGTATCGCCTTTATCACGTATCCAGTAGGTTTAATATGTTGGCTACTCGCCATCACTGGCCTTTACTTAGCATGTACGTACACACGCAAGAAGCAGCTTAAAACGATGGTTCTTTATGTTCCTGTTTATGTGGAATGATTTTCCTTTGGTCCTACAAAGCTCGGTGTGATGGAAATTAATATTTCCAATACCCATTAGGGAAAACAAGTTCAATGTCGAAACACTTAAATGTTTTGAAATATTTATGAAACAGAAATTTGGACGATTGTGGTGAATGACCACAATCACAAATACAACCACAGTTGGAAACAGAATGTGCATTTTATCTATAAGTAAGCTTTTAAAAAAATATATATATATATGGTATTTTATGTTACCTGTATTCTTCTCAAATCTGCATGATGCACTTGCCTTGGACGTCATATGACTGGGGTGCAAACGGATCCTGTATGGAAGAAGACAAACATGAGAAGAGAATCAACAAAGTCTTCGACCTTATTAATCCCCACCCCAAACATCACCACAGGCACACACACACACACACACTCGCACACACACACACACACACACACACACACACACACACACACACACACACACACACACACATACAGAGCCACGCCACGCCACACCAACATATTGATGTTTTATAGTGTTTGTAGTGTATAAGGTTTGTTTGTGTGTGTGTGTGTGTGTGTGTGTGTATGTGTGTGTGTGTGTGCGCGCATGTGTGTGTGTGTGCGTGGCTGAGGATGGATTGCAAAACAGGTTCAGGTCAAAGAGTGTGTGATGTTTAGTGTGCTTTTACAAGTGTGCATGTTTGCACAACTCCAATGACGTTACATGCATGTTTGTGTATGAGTTGTAAAATGTGTGTGTGCGTGGGTGCATGTGTAAGCGCGCGCGCGCGCGTGTGTGTGTGTGTGTGTGTGTGTGTGTCTGTGTGTGTATATGCAGCATTAAGGTGCTTCAGATGTTCTGGAAGCTCAGGCCCTCTGGCTTCAGCCAGCTGGAGTTCTCCAAATTAGCCCGGCGCTTCATTATGCGGCTTCTGTCTCCTCCTCCTCCCTCCCCCCCCCCCACCCCACCTCCCCCAACTCTCCCTTCTTCCACATTCTCACCTCCATCTTCTTCCTCACCCACTTCCCCAACAGCTATCCTTATCTTCATTGCTGAACGTAGCTCCGCTGTCCCAGTCTCCTTCTTCATCATCATCGTATTTTTCACGATACTTTTTAAAAAATTCTTACTGGTATCCGGCTCCCCTCAACACATCTGTAACCTCGTCAATTTGGACGTGTCTGATCTCCAAAAATACTAAATGGTAATCAGAAAATGATTAAGAAAACTGTAAAAGTGTTTTATCCAACCTTACAATAGTTGCCAATAAGCACCTGCTCTCCCCTCTCTTCACCCTTCTCCTCTTCCCCACATGTCCCTCTACCCTGTCCTACCCCCAATCCTTCTCCCTCACCTCCTACCCCTGCCCTCACTCATCTCCCACACCTCCTTTTCCTCCCTCACTCCCCTCCGCTTTAGATATTTAGCTCCAGGTGAAACAGCAAGCCGACCCTTATGTTGCTCTTGTCTGTGAAGCTTTTGTCCTCTTCCTTATAATTGCACTAAGGCTCAATGCAGAGAGTGTGTGCAGTGTGTGTGTGTGTGTGTGCGTGTGTGTGTGCATGCGTGCACGTGTGTGTGTGTGTATTGTATGAGTGTGTGTCAGAGAGAAACCAAAAAAGAGAGGATAGGGTCTGGGTTGGTTGGGGGTAGCTGGTTGGTTTGTGTATTTCAGTGTGTGTGTGTGTGTGTGTGTGTGTGTGCACGTGTGTGTATGCTCTTGTGTTTGTGTGAGTCCGCCTCATTTGCTTTTCATCTGTTGCCTATGGTGCAATCTATAACCCCACTCCCAACCGGCTGCCCACACACACATACACACACACACACACACACACACACACAGACACACACACATACATACACTCCAAGCCCTGCAGTGAGGTTGTTAGCAGGTGTGTTTAGTTTATCTTAGTATTAGCCATGTTAGCCTAGCCGCCATGCCCCCAGTGAGTCTCTGTCTCAATGGAAACCAGGGATTTCGTTTCATTTGAGGGCTGAAGGGAGGACCTTGTTGCGCACGCATACACGCACACACACACACACACACACACACACACACACACACACACACACACACACACCTACACACAAACGCAGACACATTGGAGGCCTGCAGGGACGACCAGTAACTGAGCCACCAGCCAAGGGAGCTGGACCAATTACATTGTTAGGATAAATGTAGCGTCGGCTATGCATGGGTTGTGGTACTTAACAGCCGGCGCGAAGAAGAGAAACCCTCCCTCCACTCGCCTTGTCTTCTGCAGTTCTTCTGGGCGTTTTTAAATGGAGGGGAATTTAAAAACAGATTTATGGGTCAGTTAAATATAGTAGGCAAAACTGATTCCCTAACCAACCACCCCCCTCCTCCCTAACTCCCTCCATCCATCCCTCCCTTGTACCATCACCACCACCACCTTCCATCCCCCACGTTTTTGTCTCCTTTTCCCTCCCTTTGGTCTTTTATACAATGATATATCTCTTAAAAGGGATGGAACAGTTCCCCCAGTGGAACGCTCAAACACAAATTGACAACCCAGTCCTTGTGGTTTAATAGGCACCCTGTATCTCTCTCTCTCTCTCTCTCTCTCTCGCTTCCCCTCCCTTTCTTTCTTTCTATCTCTGTCTCCCTCCCACCTTCGTCCCTCCTGTCTCTTTCCTCCTGACCAACAAGGACTTATTAAATGAAGCCTTAACTAAATCTGAGTTAATGAATTATTCTAACACCTACGATGTGATTATTGTAATTAATGGGCCACCGACGTACCTACCTTCACACCAGGTTTCCTAAATGAACATCTTGCACGGGCCTAATGTCTTTCTTTTTGACACATATTTAAAGCTTCCTCTGTCTGCCTTTCCTCCTCTTCAACTTACAACCCCAAATGCAGAGTGGGAGAGAGATCTGGGTCTGATATTCATGTTTCTCCTCTCAGGAGAAAAGAAATACCCATGAGTATTTATATTATGGTTTTACAAAACCGAGAGCACTACAATTAGTGTTTAAAGGATTATCAGGATCTCAGTGGGTTACTTTTATGTCAGTGCAGGTTTCTGTGGGGACGGGGACATGGTTTGCTTTCTATTTTGTCAAAAAGCTTAAGTCCATGTGATGGTATCAGGGAATGTTTGCGTTTGGATGACGAGCATCATTTGGCAATCCAAAATGTTTGTTTTAGGGGGAAAGCATTGTTATTCTGGATATACCGTTGCTGCTTTTACTTTAAAAAGTCTTCAGGAGGAGGGCGCTTCACTAAAAATGTGTTTATCTCACAATACTGAGAGTTGTAAATGCAGGTTTTCAGCAGCGAGGATGGAGGTGCGAATCTCCCTCTTCACCACACGCTAGCCTCCAGCGCCAACACACAGACATGCACACATACTTGTTTCACACACACACACACACGAAAAACTAACACGAGTACACACCGTGCCTGCTGCTGCCTTCTGCTAATCCACAGCACCAGGGCAATCCACTTTCAGGGCTGTGCGGCTGCTACCCATATTTGAGATTCTGTTCCAGCAGCATCCACACAGGCCAGCGCTGTTCAACGTTCTAGTCGTATAAAAGCAGATCATTTGACCAAATAAAAAACAACCGTACCAGTGCTAGTGCTACTTCACAAACCTCGGCCGAGCCTTTCATCCCTGAGACAACTTATGGGTCAAACATTCAACGCCCATTGGTTTTATAACCACTTAAGAAGATTCTGTCACACTTAATCCAGTTCCTCAGCCAAATGTCCCTCCAAGCTGGTAATTATGGTTGAATAAAGTGTATATTTGAAGAGCGGCTGTTGTTGCCGTTGTAATGTAACTCTGGCGTAGGACCCTCCTTGTTAACCTGCAGGTAAATTGAGGAAGTTATCGCCCAACCTGAGTGACGTGGATCAACGGACTTGAAGTACATTTCTGCTATTAAGTTTCTCAGTTCTATGAGTAAATCAATATAAAGTTCTGCACATACGCTATTTACTCATACATAAAGTGAATGGACAGTATCACTTTACCTTTGCGTCAATTTAAATATATTCAATAACATTTGTGTCACAACTCATTTTTCAAAGCTGGAGAAGTAGCCGTGTACCCCTCAGCGGGACATTTGAAGTTGTGTTGTGCGTTCTCACTGTTCTCACTTAGTGTCTGCAACACATTTCATCATCACTAGCAGAGTTCTCACTGTTGTATGGCAAAGACGATGAAGTGACCACACACGTAAAAAGGTTTTAAAACTACATTTTGTGCGTAATTAATTATCTAACGTGGCCGTGTGTTCATCTCCTCCAGACATTGTTTTCAATCTGGGCCCTATAGGACAGGGTAATCCCGATGTGCTTTTGTGTATGTGGAATAATCTTACATTAGTCGGGGAAGGAGTCCAACAATAAGCAGTTCTGACATTACTTGACTGGTGCTTTTATGGGCGTCAGAGCTTTGACCACTTCGTATCATATTCCCCCTTCAAGGCTGAAAGGAAGGCCGTATAAATAGCAGGCTTCTTTTCAAGCCACTTGGCCATAGAGCTGTAATGTGTTACTGGTAATCAGCTTTTACAGAGTTTTCTGCTTCAGATCAACCAGTTTAAAAATACCCCTTGTTTATGTTTCTCTGTCATTGTGTTTTCCTGTGTTTCAACTGGTGCAAGTTGAAGTTATGATTCCTAAATTTCAGTTTCTGAGAGATCTATGCCATTATTGTTATATATTTATATATTATTACTCAGCTTTGTTTATGTATCGGTGAAGTTTCATGAAGCCTGTAATTGATTGTGAAAATAAATATTGCTGGATATACAAAAAGGTTACAGCATTTATTTAATTGTATCAGCTTAATTTCTAGATATATGTGTATGCTTCTTCTGTTTGCACAGTCTTTGTCGATGGATGAATTATAATCTAACATGTTGTCCTATGTTACATATTTATTTTTATCTTTCATATATCAGATCTGCCAAAACCAGCAGTACTGCATCTCCCAGGTATCCTCATTGTGTGGAGATGTAAGGGGTACAGCCGGGCTGACCCATGTGGACCCTCGGCTTGTCTGTGTGCTCTGAGCCTGCAGCAAGAAGGCAACCCGGCACTGATGAGAATCCCTATAATTGGCCCAAACCTGCACACATAGCCTGAAGCTCCTCCACTCTACATTGCCAATGAGAGTGAAGGATACAGATGGAGAAAGTAAAGCCCAGAAAGAGAGCTGACCCGACTGGAGAAGCAGCTACGTATTGGTCTCTATGAAAGGATGTGGTTTGGGGTTTACTATATTCTAAATAATGAAGCTTGCTCACCTCACTACAATATTGTTACCCTGACTTTTTTTTTCTTATGCAGTCAATCAACTATACTTAGCAGGCATTGAAAACTCTTCCAAGAGACTGACTTTTGTTCTCATGTATGTCCTTTCCGGTATCTGTTGTTTTCCTCACAGTACATCTTATCTCTTCAGCAGAGTTTCTCTTAAGCATCTTGATTCATGCATCGCTCCATCCCCTCATGTTCACTGTGAGTGCATGTGTGTGTGTGTGTGTGTGTGTGTGTCTGTCTGTGTGCATGGTGCACCACTACACGTGGGCCTGCTATCTCCCAGCCACACTTCTGGGGCTGGCAGTGGGACAGAACATCCTGAGGGCCCTAACTTTCCCCGGCTCCACAACCCCTCCCTCCTCTCTCTCTTTCTCCGTCTGTTGGCCATCCAAGAATATGCCAGTCAGGTCCTGGGCAATCTGCATGCTGCCCTCCTGCCATCTTCCACCTACTCTCTCATCCTCTCCCTCTTATTCCCTCTCCTCTGTACACACATTCCCATTCCCACTTTCACTTTTCCTTTTCCCCTTTTCCTCACCTTGTCTTTGCATCTCTGTGTCCCACATGTCCCTCCATGCTCCTCTCCTCTCCGGACTTTGGCAGCCACCGTCAAACCGTTGCATGAAGCGGTGTCTGTTGGTAGCTCAGTACCGTATGTGTGGTGACGCCCTTTGGACACGCTGGCATGCTCGCTGACAGCTCCATTTGGACCCAGAGTAGCAGAGAGTAGAATGCTGGTATTATAAACCATATACATCTACATATCAGTGCAATACTCAGATTTTTTGTGATGTGTTTATTTTGATGAGTTGCGATATATTAAAGTCAGTCGTTTGTTGATAACACATGTATTATGATGTCATGTATGTGTTTAATTTTTTTTTTTTAAAGAGATTTATTATATGTGTGCTACTTGTCAAAGATGATTTAATTTGCTGGCTATTCTCAGGCGGCCATTTAAATTCCACGGTTTGAATAATTTGTCATTCATATTCAGCTACATGTGCTGAAGGCAACATGAGACATATCCCACTACCTTGACTGCTAAAGAACAAAACTACCATTTAAAATCCAAATCTGATCTGTCAACCTAGCACTATCCCGGCTCCACTGAGGCCTGATGTTGCTGCATCTGGCTTGCACCTGTTGCTGTGAGGAAAAACATGAACTGCCATATGATTAAGAGCACGACCCAAACAATGCAGGACTTGAACAATCCTCAACACCTCAAGGTTTTTAAAATACTGTTGCATGTTCGATTGATGGGAGTTTTCGTATGTTTAAATTCCAATATTAACCTTTCTTAATGTCATCATTTCCCTTCCTGATATTTAATTTGAATGACTTATCGTATAAGGCAGACGACATCTACTCTCCACATCTGAGCAGCAGCTTCCATACCGATAGATCTGCTTCTTGTGCCTTTTGCAAAATAGACAGAAAAAGTGCTTTGCTTTGTTTTGCTGGTGATTTTCCAAATGTAATCTGTAACCTCTGCAGTATGCACATAAACTAGAGGCCATTGTCAGTGGGTGGGATGAAAGAGTGGACAGGCTGATAGGCAAATGGCCTGTTGTAATTGAATGCTATTGATTGGCCGTGTAATTCCACTGTATAAGGATTGATGGGACTTCACTGTGGGCCACATCTGCATTGTAACAAATAGGAGGAAACACAACAGCTACTGTAGCGGGACCTCCTTCGAAAAAAAAGACTGATTAATGCAGACTCCTCCAGGGGCAAGGATGGAGGGATGGATGGATGCTAAAGAGGAGAGGCTGGCAGCTAGCTCCTAATGCTACGGGGAGAGTGACGAGAGGGAGGGAGGGAGGGAGGGAGGGAGGGAGCGAGCGAGAAAAAGAACGTCCGGGGGCAAGCATGCAGGAGCAAACACACACACACACACACACTACACACACGTGGGGAGGATTTTGACTCTTTAATCTTGCCCTGTGTGGCTTTGATAAGGAAAGAAATCCCCCCTTGCAACGGAGATAGAGCTGTTCTCCTTTTGTCTAAAAGTTATGGGCATATTTATGCATGAGCTGTTTATTTGTGTCAGGCTTACAAATTAATTTCTCAGAGTCCTCCAGAAAATAAAGTGCGCACCCAACTTAAATGTGACTTTGCAGAGTTTTGAGACAAAGCGAGTCAGTGCTGATGTATGTGTATCGATTGCATCTGCCAGCAGAGAATAGATTCTTTGGCTGCAGCCACGAGTATTTACGTATACAAACCCACGCACATCCACCGATGCACATTCCTTTGAGTCTTTCAATCAAGTTTCCCAAGAGCAAGTGGACACCAGACCTGCAGAAGGTCACGGGAGGTCAAGTGCACCATAGCTCTCACTCTTCCTCCCTCTCAGTTTCCATAAACAAATTGAATATACACATGCAAAAATTGGGACAGAATACTTTGACAAAATGACTGCTCACATAAAGGAACAACTCATATACTATACTATTCTTATCACATGATTCTGTCCTCAAGTCTGTTTCACTAACCACACCCCCAAACAGTTACACTGTTTTTTTTCTGTTGACCATCAACATAAAGCAACCGCTCTTTTTGTCAGGTATTCATTAAAACCTGCAAATCCAAATTCCCCCTTCATGACTCACACACACACTCAGGTATACTCAAATATGATGTAGCTGTCAGAGGTGTGGAGTGCTGTTTGGAAGCTGCTTTCAGGCTTTGAAGTGTCTGACCTTTTGGTCTGGCTCGTCACACGTTGAAGCAGAACCGGACTGTCAAGTTGCCACTGCCTTCTGCCACATTCCTCGGGGACTGTAGCCGGGAAGCTATTTTCTGTGTTATTTCTGTGTCACTGACACAGACATGCCTTCTCAGAACAAAGCCTTGCACTGGAGCATGCATGGGCCCTCTCACATAAAGATGCACAAATACCCTTTGATGCAGATGGGGAGCAATAGACTTCGGTAAAGAAAGATGAACAAGTGAGTAAGGCTACCGGTTCGAAAAAACTAAAAGATAAAAAAAACTGTGAAACTGAGATGGGGGAATTGAATGAAAAACACATTTCTGTTAAGCTTGCAGCAAGATACTAAACTCCCAAATGTGTCTTTCGTGATAGAGTGTGACCTGAAGAAGTATATAAAGGATATAACCTGAGTGCAAGTCTGGGTGATCTTAAAATAGAACTGAATAAATGTACTAACCACAGTTTGTACTGTACTAACTTTATTTCCAAACATCAGTGTCTTGGAAAACATTGTCTTCACATAAACCTGCATAATGCTAATACTGCTACTACACAGTACACACACACACACGCGCGCACGTGCACATGCACATGCACACGCACGTGCACACACACACTATTACCTTTAAAACCCTATCCCTGCTGCATAAGAGAGTATCTGTGAGGGAGACCTTCAGACATCTGTTTATGAGTGAGTGCTGGCATTTTATGTCTCTTTGGTCCACTTTTCTTCTCTCGCTCATCTAGGCAGTTACTCATGCACTTAATTAATGGCACACCTGCAGAGAGAGTGTGGGTGTGTGTGTGTGCGTGTGTGTGTGTGTGTGTGTGGGTGTGGGTGTTCATAACTGTGGGTCTGACAGTGTGGTAACTCTCAGGCTCATGGTGGAACTGCTGATGAAGGAATGCTGCTCCCTCTGACTCACCTGCTGATTTGTCTCTTACTTTGTGAACAAGGCGACCGGGAGATCCCACACAACAAGGGAGGCCATGAGCAACCACCAGCAGCAGTGTTGTTTTTGGGGTTCAGGAGTTGAAATCCAAAGACGCAAATTGTCCAATAAAGAATAAAAAGTATCCTCCGGTGAGCTGCCAGAAAACAACTCAATACGATGGCTTGGTACAAAGTGGATAAAAGTGCATAACCCCGTTAAACGCAATGCTGATGAGTTACACGTGTGAAATGAAGAGAAGGCGATCAAACGTACATGTGAGACAACACACCAACACACCGTCCATCCCAGTCCCAAAAACGAACTCCTCCTGAGACTTGCTGGAGGAAGACGTAGTTACGCTCTAACGCAGCATAATCATATAATCAATGAATGAGCAGTTCAGTCCGCCACCCTTTCTTAAGACAGACGGGCGATGGGAGGGAGCTGGGTGGGTGGTATATAAAGTTCACATGTGTATAAGCTTTGTGCACGGCGGCCTTGGATGGATGGAAGCGCTCATTTACATTTCTTACATTTTCACTCCGTCTTCTGAAGTGTGTTTTCTCCCGCGTGCTGCCATCTCTCTCTCTCTCTCACACGCTCTCTCTCTCTCTCTCACACCTACACACACACACTCAACTACCCGCACACACACTTGCATTGTGTCCGTCTCTCTGCGTCTGTATTGCTCTATCTCAACTGTCAGATGTGTAAATACAAGCCATGCTTCCAGTAAAGCCTTGAGGCTAGCTAGAGTACACCCTAATTATGTGGATTATTATTTAGAGGACACAGTTGTAGGAACGGTTACTGTTACTTGGCTGAGGTAAGGTAGATAGATCTCCACAGGGACGTTTTTGATGTGCACAGAACTTAAGGACATTTGATTACTTGTGTTGCAATTGACATTCAATTGTTTCAACCTGTGGTCGTCTTGGAAAAAACCTTCCAGCTTCAGATCAGACTTTGAGGCCAAAAACAGATGTGCCCTTTTAGACATATTAAAAACTACAAACTAAAACTAACCATTATAAATGAATGCTTAATCTGTATGAGCACTATCATCAGAATCAGTTATGTGGGGTATAAATACATCAGACATCAGACCTCTCTATATTTCAGATTGCAGAAAAAGAAAAATGATGTAAATTCTATTCAAATAGCCCAACAGTCATAAAAATATGCCTCAAAGGTCATCACAATCTGTAGAGCATACAACACTGAGTTAGACCATGACGTGTCCAAGCAGAGCACAAGGCAGACTTTCACTACTCGGTGAACATCTGCAGAGAAGTTACTGACTCTGTGTTCACTATAATCATCCAAGCTCCGCTCATGTGCACCGATAGCATCATGGAATCCCTATAAAGCTGCGTGAGGGGGTAAATACCTGGGACCTTGAATAATGATTTACCAGATTCAGTGTTCTTATTGCTGAGTTCAAATGCTACAGTGCAACGTGTACAAGTACAAATAATACGATCGCAATAATAAAATAGTTCATGTTTTACGAAATAAAATAGTAGTTTTAGGTTACGTTCTTTAAAAAAAGGATGTGGAAAAAAAATCCAACCCAGTTTGTCTGACTGTGTTTTGCTGTTATGTCTGCCCGCCGTCTGCAGGAATTAAACCATATGTTTGTGATCAGCAACAACACATGGCCTGAGCATGGGATCCTGGGAAAGAAAAGAGAGAGACGGGGCCCATACATCCTGAGTCGGGAAGGAAAAGGAAAAAGGATAAAGATGACAAAACAGATCCCATCTTTATTAGCAAGACTTGGACTGCAGGCTTATGTGTCCTTTTGGGCTCAGGTCAGAGCTTATTAAAGAAATAGAGAACGCTCTGCACCCCCACTGTCTCACGAGGCAGCGAGAACATTAAAGTACCTGAAAGGGATCAGCGTTAAAAATGGCTATCGGGTGGTGACAGTCGGGAGTAGCGGCAGAGCTACTACTCCAGGCCCCCGCAGCCATGTGACAGTGATGTGATCTAGTTTAAACAACAGCTGTTTGTGATTCCAGGGGAAATTAGGAGCAAGATTCCCCTTGAGATGACAGCGACTCACTACTCCAGTTATCTAAATGAGGTGCCTCGCTCACCTTGTAAAAACACACTTCTTCCTCTCAACGGTCTCTGATGCTGTTACATCACTCCATCGCTCAGACTCCCCTCTGACTTCGCTTCGCTGCTGGATCCGAACACAAAGTGTCCAAACTTGTTCTCTTTCCTGCTTGCCTGCTTTCTAGGCTTGTGAATACTTGCACAGGACATACACCTCGCTCCTCTTCATCCCCCAGCCTTACCCTCCCGCTGTCCCTGCCCCGTCCCATAAAAGTGATGCAATAGAACTAAATTAAAGAGGCTGAGATAATCTGTAAATTTATTAGCAGTATTGTGTAAATTCCTGTAGAAGTATGTTTAATGCAGGTCTTCTGTTTTGTGTCACATTTAACCATGTCAAACTGTTTTTTATAGCAGGAGGCTCGATACGTATAAAGTGGAATAAGAAATCTGACAACCACGAGTTACCAAAATGCACAGATGTGAACACCAGGAATAAATAACCTTCAAAACACAAAGCCTGGCAATACAGTGCAGTCTATTGTATCTATTGGCTATTAATAGTATTGGAGGGAAAACAAGTGCATTCTCAATGCTGGTCACATATTAAGGGCAAGATCTAAGTTTTCATTTACAAACCAATTCCTCTCTTTGTAATGGTAAAAATATACAATCTAAGAATATCATAAGTTATTACACTATTTTCCTTAAAGGACACCACTGTTCATGATCTTACTGGTAACAACAGCCATAGACATTGAATAACATATGGATTCGTAATATTTTCTTCCATGAAAAAACACGTAAAAATGATCCTTGGATTTAAATTTGACTGGCATTAACCTTTAACTACTCTCACTGCTCCAGTGTTTTTGGGAAACCAGCATGAAACCCTCGAGAGGTCCCAGCCTCCCGCTTCTCCCTCACATGTCTTTTACCAGGTCATATTGTTGCTATTCCATGTTAAGTGCTTGTACCAGCAGACACATGGGTGTGTTTAATTAAAGTTATATAGCCACCATAAATGGAGTTGCCATTCTGGATAAGGAACCTTTATGGGAACTTAAAAAATTAAGCAGTTTCTTTGAAGTGGGAACCACATCTTGGCTCAGAATAGTAAAAGTTGTGTTGTAAGATGCAGTCAAATGATATTTATATATTTTTTTCTCCATAAAACACCTGGGTTTGAAGTCAAACTTTATTGTCCTAGAAGTATTAATTGGTTATTTTAAAAAGATTATATTGGCCAAGTTAAGAGTTTTATAAACTAAAAAGCACATTGGCAGCATATGTAAGCGTTTTGATGTATGGGAATGGGACAAGGTGCAACACACCTAAATGGAAACACAGCCTGAAATACTCTGGATTCAGTCACTTGAGCTGAGAAGAATATGCTGTAAAACTGTCTGAGTTAGACACTGGTTTCATTTTCTCATCCATGTTTGAGGCTCTTTAAGCTTATGATTTCAGAGATTTGGTAAACCGAAAGTGTATCTTTATGCATATGATGTCACAATGTTTAATCAACCGCTAGATCACTTATTTCAAGGATTTGAAAGTACAGAAACATGAAAACAAACACAATATTAAGTATGCAATGCATGCCAAAACGCCACACTAAGAAACTCCTCAAGATTAGGCCAATGTGAGAAAATCTCATCTGTGCGAGCATCTCCCTGGACTGTGATTCTTACAGTCTGCGTTTAGAGCTAAAGGCTTTGTTGTCAAGTTCTAGCCACAAAAACAACTCCTCGCACCAGACTGCACATTGGCCACCAGTACTCCCACAAATATGCACTCATTCATCAAATCAATGCATTCCCCTCCCATTCACAGAGATCTCCTCCAGCAGTGAGCGGCACAGCGCAGCCCAGCGCAGCAGCAAGCTAGACATGTCTGCTGGAGACTTCACAATGGTTCAGCAAGCAAACACACTTCCCTTAAGGCCCTTGGGACAAACACAGCATCAAGCAGAGGGACTCCAGGAGTGGTTGCTGCTGTCTTTTTCTCCTATTGTGTATGTGTGCGTGTTTGTGAGTGTGTGTTTCTCAATGTGTTTTGTGTGTTTACAAGTGTGTTACTGTACTGTTGCACCTGTGTGTTGCCCTATCAACGTTTGTCCTCCAGATGGTAGTCAAATGTGTAATGATACACTCATGGCTTTGGATTAAAGTCATAATATGTGTTGGCTGTTATGTAATGTACTGCAGTCAAATCACACTGAAGGAATGGAGCACAAGCCACTTGTTTTGGAGGAAAGGCATCACCACAGGGTTGGCTGAATGAAGAGGTTTTATCCTAAGGCAGTCTGGAATGTATTAATGAGATAGGAGTGGTGAAAAAATGGAATAGGACGGATGAGAATTCTTTTTCATTCGATGAACTATTTTACTTTTTTCTCGTCTTTGCTGATGTTTCTTCACTTAAACTATCAACTCCTGTGGGCATCAATTATCTTTTCTCGTTGATAACTAATCATTAATGATGTACTACTCTGTATCCAGAGTTTAAAGAAGGGAAGTGAAGCAGACGTAACTGTGGGCACAATGATAGTCAAACATATTTTGCAATCAAATCCAGAGTTAATTTAATGGGATATGATTTTGTTGAAAGAACAATGTTTTGGATTCTAAATCTAAATGTGCTCTTTTGGGGTTAGGGGACATACAACTATCTGTTGGTTGGCTTGAATCACTGAGCAGTGGGGTAGGGGGTGACAGGTGGGGGGTCCACCTGGGTTGGGCCTGTCAGAAAAAGCAGGAGGGGTGCACATTCGTCACCTTCCAAAGCGGATCCCCGGTCTACCCGTTCCCCAGGCCCCAGATAAGAAGCTCATCCGTCATCCACTGGGGCCGCATTAAATTTTAACTCTGGTTACCGAGGTTGGCCATTCAAACTTTTATCTCAAACCTTCTTTATCTTCTTTTCATTAAGTTCTCAAGCACTAATAGCCCTGCGAGTCTCCGCCGGGGTAAGGATGATGTTCTGAATAATGAAAGCTCATTATTTCTCCACAGAATGCTTGTTAATTCAAATGATGATATTAAAACTATAGTAGCCCTCAGCAGTCGGGTGATTTCTAGCATACTTTATCATGTATCAATATATACTCTGTTTGTCAAAACTGCCCCGAGCCTGGGCTGACATTCTCCTCCTGAGGAGTGGAGTGCTTCAACAGGGCCTGCAATACTCTAAGGTGACAACTGGCAGAGTTTGTGCCTTTAGGAAAGTGTGTGTGTGGGGGGGAGGGGGGAGGGGGGGTGAAGGCAGTGATGGGGAGAAGGATGAAACTCAAAGAGCAGTCATTGTGCTCCCATGTCTATTCGACATTTTTCCATCATGCACACATGAATCCTCCTCCTCCTCCTCCTCCTCCTCCTCCTCCTCCTCCTCCTCCTCCTCCTCCCACACGCAACCATGCACGAATACACTCACATCTGTCAACCTCATCTGTCTTGCCTGATATGTGGACGTCAGCAGACATTTGCACATATTCACTTAAATTCATATATATACACACACAAGAGCGCGCATGCACATGCACATGCACATGGACACCCATGGCCATTAACCTTTAAACATACCGCTCTAGTGTTTCATCCTTGAGACATGACTTATGCTCAGGGATGTTAGTATAATGATTGTGAATGAATCGTGATCATCCTATCCAGATCATCATAATTTCTCCTGTCCCATGGACAGTATCAACATTATGTAGCTAAGGTTGTTACATCAGAATAGGGTGTTGATCTGTTGAATAAATTACTGTTTTGATTTCAGAAATCAGGTGGAAAATAATTAAAAAATTGTGAAAACATAAAAAAAAATAGGAAACATTAACATGTTGTGTTTTCTTTAGTTAACCAAGTAGGCTGTGATACAAGATCCCACAATACATAATAAGGGATTGTTGGAATATAAATTGTCTCATATGTTGACACTGCTCCTTAAATTAATGTCACACAGTGAAGAGTGTGAATCTGACCTTATGTTTGAAAAAGAAGACATTAGCTTTGCTCTGCTTTTCCTAAAAAATATATATTTATAGATAAATGTACTTAAAAAATATATTAAAATACTGCTGTTGTTGCAAAGGCCTAGTGTGTTTAGTGTATTTAGGCGACCGATATCCAAATAGTAAATAATCTACATTGAAATTAGATGAAAAAGAGAAGAAAAAAATGCAGAATGAGTCAAGTGTTGAAATTCCACGGAGGATCTCGCTGCTCTAAATATATCCCTCTTATTCCATTACCTGAAGCGCAGCATTTATGTTTTGGCATCTCCTTAAAAAAATGCCTGTGGTTCTTTGCTTCAAATGCATATCTAGGGGGTGAATGTGATGACAATATGTTTCAAATGGTGTGGAGGGCATATTTACTCTGGATTCCTCGAGAGAACAAAAACAGAGAAGATAGGGCGGAGAGCGAGGCATTCGAAAAGGCCTTGGGTGCCGTAGATGACACACTTTGATAGGTGTGCTCCTGGACACGTCTTGTTAACACTGGGCCAGATGCAAGTAAAAGAATACATCATCTGGGTTGTGTGTGGGTGTGTAGGTGTGTCCGTACAGTGTATGTGTATGTGTACGGAAATATCCTGCACATATGCATATGTGCGCAAGCTTATTTGTGTGCATGTTGCTTCAGGAGGAGCAGCTCTATAAGAGTTAGGAGTCAGGAAGACTGGCACTCACACAGCAAAACACAAAATAGCAACCAGACACACAGGCCTGACTGGTCGGTTCGCCCCGCTGGGACCGCAGTACGCCCCCAGGCTGACTCGACCCGACTATCTGTAAGCTTCTGCTTCAGGCATCAGGTTTCAAAAGGGAGAGCCTCCAGCACAATGTCACTAAGCTATAGGCCTTGAAGGCCATTCATACAAATGTGTGCGTGTATGCACTCAGAAACCAACGTCTACCTGCAACATGAAACACATGCAGAGATAGGTGCTGAGCAAAGCAGACGGGATTCCTGGAAAATGTTGTAATAGTTGCATGTGGTGTGTCATGAAAGAGAGTGGAGGCAAGTAAATGGATGAAAAGGTCAAAGGTTAGGGGTCGAGGTGGTAAAATTCAGGTTAGACCTCATGCTTAAACGTTGAAATGTCCCTACTGGCTTCATACAAAGGGGGAAACCTGTTTCTTTCTTTTTATATTGCAGCAACTTGTTTCTACTGAGACTGCTCCAAAGCACACATGTTGTAAATCAGCTGAGATGTATGCTCCTCATGCTTCTTTAAAAAATATATATTATTTTTTTACTGCTTTCACCGGTTTGCAGAAATAATCCTCAATCAAAGTCATTTCTTATTTGACTTACAGCTATGACAAAGTAACTTTCATGATTTTTTTTAATGCCTGAAAGTTTAACAGGATATTATACAAATGAATCTGCCATAGTTTCCACTTTGTGCACCTACTAAAGCAATGTTGCCCATTGCCTCAAACATTGCTCCGATAGTATACCTGTTTCATATTTATATTGGACTTTGGTCGTTGGGTGTCCATCTGTGTTCTGCCCCTGTCCTTTTTGTTGAAAGGCTTTTAAAGCAGCGCAGTGAGGACTGAGCGAGTGGCAGCCAGCCAGGGACGGTGGACCTGGGGGGTACGCAGCATTAGCCGGGAATTAGACACACTCACGCTCAAACTGGCACACTGGCCATCACTACTGCCACAATGGCCCCTTGGTTAGTCCACAGTGTAACCACGTGTGTGTTTGTGTGTGTGTTACGACTTTTTCTGTGTGTGTGTGTGTGAGAACGAGTAAATGCTGCCAGTTGCCAGTGGTGTTTCAGTGTGCCCAGTATCTGGCCAGTCTCAACAAGCACAACCCATTACAGCACCAAAACAACAGCATCAAACTATGATGCGGCTTTCCACCTGGGAGAAGAGATATTTCTTGAGATTAGCAGAAGTCTGGCTTGTCCTCCTGAGACACACATATAAACACACACACACACACACACACACACACCTGGATAGCGTAGACTATAGTAATTAAGCCAGTAACTATTGATCTACCTTGTTTTATCATCAAAGATTGTTCAAATATGAGCAATGTCTTATTATTGGCAAGCAAGAAGTGACTCACTTAACATACCTTTATGCGTATGCTTCATCTGATCTTCATCTGTCTGTATGCAGGCAACACTTTGAGTTGCACAGGTGTCAAAATAAATCACGAGCCTTTGAAGTAATTTGACCTTATTCAACGTTTTGTGCAGACATGTTTCTAATATATTACTCTGCACCACACTTGTTATTAACCTACACCTGAAAAAGTGGTGAGAACACTGAGGTACTGATAGAAGATGTCTGTAAATCCCTGCTGGGTATTTGTGTGTATTTAAGTGGTGTGCCCTTCATGCATGATCACACTGTAGCACAAATGTGGTGTAAAATACACTCGTCTTTTGTTTAACAGTTGTTTAATTTATATTTCCATTGACTTATAATCTGGTTAAAAAATATACTGCAGACATCAGCTCCCCCCCCCATCTCTCCTTCCTGTCTTTTCTCTCTCCTGCCCTCCCTCCATATAGTATACAGTGTTAGAGAAACAGTGTGGAAACTGTTGTCCCACCTGATAATGGATTTGGTGGCCCCCCTGCAGGCATGCGCCATTGGCAGATACTGAATACCACCGAGGGATCAATGGCAGAACGGGAGGACAGAAAAGGAGGGAGTTACGAAGGGGAGGGTGAGAAAGAAGATGAAGAAGGGATGGGGCGGATAAAAACAGAAATCATGTGGCTTCTCCTGTTTGCGAGCGGTGTAGGGTAAAGCCGGCGCCGTAATCTGTTGTCAAGACACAAGGCCGCTGTAATGTCTACCACCAGCAAGTGGATTATGTGCAGGGGAATTGTAATTTACACCAGCTTCACTTTTATGTGTCGCTCGGCTTAAAAGTTAATAGCATTTAGCTCAACAATAGCCCAGCCACATGGAAACCCGTCTGCAACGCACCAATCTACAAGTGAGGTGCCATTGAAGTGCCGTTGTCCCGAACCCAAGACAATAGGGGGTTCCCACTGAGCTAATTAGCTGAAGCCTGCCTATCTCCACGCCACACATGTCCATTGTTGCTGTCGCTGCAAGAAATCTCTGTCTCACTGTATCTGTACAGGCTATTGTCTGCTCAGGTTCTCTTCAATAATCCAATGTAACGCCTGCATGTTTTGTCTTTAGCTTACTAGATCCGAGTGCTGAAGTGACATGACCAGACATGGCTTTATGGACCATATTTGATTACCTCTAAATTCCACCGTTTTGTCTTTTGTCTCGAAGGAATTATAGGCCTTAAGAAGTAAAGCCCCATGTTCACAACTTCGAGTTATTGAAAATAACCTTCAAGGAAAATGCAGAATTGTGATTTAAAATAAGACGGTGGCGTTTCTTAAAGCCACGTCTGACAGATTATGTTCAAAAAAGCACCAGAGAAAAAAAAACTGTTTTGATTTGAAACAAGCGAGATATGTACAAAGTGTTCCTATTTGACCCAGACAAGATGTAGGTCACCCTTTTAATAATAGCGTCATTTTGGAGGGCAAGTCTGTTATTTTCAACATCCAATACTTTGTGTCTGACTGGCTGGGAAAAATCAGTCGTGAGATCTTTAATACAAAGTAGTTTCCAGGGTGTCGGCATTCCAAAAACACATACCAATAGCAAGCTGAGAGCGAGAGAGAGAGAGAAAAAAAAATCAAGCCTACCTCAGATATTTTCCCAAGCCATGTTGCCCTTGGGGAAGGCAGGTGTGATGTTGCGAGGTGTCCTCTGTTTTCTCTGGGAGCAGTTGAGAGGGAATTAGGAGTGGGGTGGAGGTGATGGGTTAACTTGTGTAGATGTACACATAATCTGATAGCACGACTTTTGAATAAGGGAGAGTGTGTGAAAACAGGTGCTATTTACCAGCTACAGTCGCTGCACAGGTGACATACAAACCTGTCAATCACTGTGAAAGCTAATTGTGGCCTGCAGTTTTATTGCCAGAAATACTTTATACAGGAAGCGCCGACATGTGAGCCAGGTGATAAACCGCTGAAACCTCTCATACCATACTATCATGTCAGGAATGAGAAAGTACAGAGATCCTTTGGCCTTGTGTTTGCTTTGCATGACAGAGGTTCGACATTCTGTCTTTCACATCACACAATTAAACTCTGTCTCCTCCAGAGGACATTTGTATGCTTCTAATTTGTTTAACCGACTACTTTGTCCATTTCGATAGGCGGAGCCATGCTGCTCGGAACATGTTCACAGGCATCTTTTGTGCCTTTTTTTTACGACCCACATGCAAACCACACTGCAAGAGCACAGAGCTTTACCACTAGACACTGAGTCCAGTGAGTGTGATTCAGGTTAATCAACAAAAACACTTTGGCTAAGAAAAAGGAAAGGAACTACAAAAATGAGAGTTAGCATTGTAATACATATCACATGCATGCTTTACTGAACATTGCAGTGTGTATGGCTGGGAGGTGGCCCACGGTACAGGCCTCTACTGGCCCCCCCCTCCTGCCACACCCAGAGCCTAATATACTCCAAAGGTATACGAGGCGAATAAGTGCAGTCTTGAATAAGTAAAACTCCATTTCAGCTCTCTGCTCTATTATTAATACCGAGCAGGCTGATCTTTGATTAAGCTACTCAAGTGTTCTTCCTGTGTGGGATTTTGATTAAGACTGAGCTGTGTCTTGGAGCAGGAGAAAATGGCGTCTCTTTCCTCTCTATCCGACTTGTTCTTTCTTTTGTTTCTGTCTCCACTCGTCTCAGTGCATTACTAGTTCTCATTCGCAAACCGGTTATGAAAGGGCCTTCTCACTCGTCTTCTTCTCTCACTTCCACCTGTCACCTTTTCATTTACTGTGAGTTCCCCAGCATTTACTTTGCCAATGCAGCTGCTCAGGTACATAAACTATAAAAATGACATCATCAGACATCCCTGCAGATCGTTCTTGAACCCTTTGAATCATGGGCATTGTCACTCCGGTCTCTCATCAGGATACAGTCCATTTGTCAGTTGTTTCTGGCATGCATCTTAGTTTTAAAGTGACAGGTTAATTGGACACTGTTACATAACCAAACTGGTATGGCATGTTTCTGCCACATTCAGACAAAGCAATGACCAGAGACGGGTTTATCTCTAGCCAGGACACAAAACTAAATCACCTGTCTTTCTTTTTGAAGTTTTGAACTGACTTTGTACTTTAAAAGAAGCGGCATCCTTTTTTGTTGTTTGTTATTCCTGTCATGGTACATCAACACGACCGATTGTCAGTTGTTGTTCAACCAGAAAACTGAAACTCCAAGACAAACAGTTCAGTTTGTACAAGCAGGCCGACGAAAGATGTTTGCAGAGATAAGGTCAAAACTAAACAGCGTGCCTCTGAAGGAACTGTATGATTAACATGACATGTCTTATCTGTGTTTTCTTTTGCAGCTCAATTCAAATAAAAGTGCTACTTTTATTTAGCATTGCTGAACGGTTTTAAGATTGTGATAAGAAACTTGTTTGAATTATTAATTCTACATAAAAAACACCAGCTATGAGGAATTAAAATAACCAAATAATGCTCACATAAGGCATTGCAGAAACCTTTGCATATACATACTTGGTAAATCTTCCTTGGATGTTTTAAACAGTTTTAATCAGAGCATACACTCCAGAACAGAAGCTCACTGATCTTTGGATGCTGCTACAGAGGATGTGGAAAACACATCAACATGCATTTGTGTGCTTAGAAAGCAAGCGTAACAGTGTTTTCCTCAGCTGTGATGCCAAGGTCTCTTGACATTCATCGTTGCATCTGTCATTAATTTGAACGGCCTTTTTGTCGCGCTGAGCCACCAAATCAATCCTTCCTTACACATTACATGCAATGCAAACGCACACACACACACACACACACACAGACACGATACGGACACACAACTAGGGAGAGATGTCAGTTGTCTTCCAAAGTCTTCTTCTTTTGCTCTAGGTGCTTTGAACAACATCTTAGCGTGCTCCCTCTATCCTCTTGCACCCTGTTTTCCCATGATCCTTTTATGAACACCTCCTCATGCAAAGCTTCCGTCTCCACTTGGGGCTACTTCTGTTCCATTATGCATGGTGGCAGGATTAAAACTGTCGACGCGGTGGCTTCCCCCTTCCTGTGTCACGTGCGGGCGACGAGCGTCCAATGGTGTTCGAGTGTGGCACGCAACAGGGCGCCCCGCTTGGCCACCCACACATCGAGGGGAGTGGGGAGTATGTGCGAGGAGCACGGTATCAAACGGGGAACATCTGTGGCCACTGGGCTGTGGAGACCGGGGACAATGGTGGCCCCGGGGCAGCCGCAGAGTCCTGGCCCGTGCCGCAAAGGCTAGACACAGGCTAGGGAGCCAACCATGCACACACACACACACACACACACACACACACACACACACACACACTGAGGGATGGGAACCCATGCACACTCACACACATCCCATTTGAACACGAAGCAAACCAGGCCGGTGCAAACCAAAGCCTTTTTAAGGGCAAAACTAATGAAAAGTATGCCGTCCTACTTTTTGTAAGTGCAGGTGTTTGTGCAATATCTGTGTGAATGGCAAATATGTTTTTTTTGTTTATAGCAGTTTAAAAGACTATTTTAGATTATTTGGAGTTGTGTTGTTCTCAATTCATCTCTACCATCCACTGTGGGTAAAACACTGTCCTCTTTTATTTTTTCTCTCACAAGTTACATTTAAGGAACGTTGTAGCATTCCATTTGTCTGTTAATATATGTATCTATTTGTGCATATGCATATCTGTCATCTTCTATTGTTATTGTTTTGTTCTCTGTTGAGGAACAGTCAGTAACACTTAACAAAAAAAATGCTAGTGATATTGATATCTCTATGCCTATATGTTATTTTGTTGTGCCTTTTGTTTTGTTTTGGTCTGTCTTGTGTTTGTTTGTGCATTGTGGAAAAGACAACAATAAAAATATTTGTCAAAAAAAACACTGTCTATAGCTAAGTACTTCATTAACCACCTTCAAATAAACCGAACCATCCTTTTAGGGCTTTATTTCATTGGATTCATTCAACCAAATGTACATAATGTCAAGTTTAACCAGTGCAATTTAAACCATCCATCCAGACAGTGGAGAAACTGTTGGGTCCTGTCGGGCCAAATCAGGCCTTGGCCATCCTCAACACCTCCACGTGTCACATCACTCCCCTTGTATTTACATGTGAAGCCTGACGGACATTATTATTCTCCTAACTACGTGATTCCATTTACTGCTTCCTGTCCAGTCCTAACACTATGCAGAGTGAAGAACTGAGTCACTCATTGCTACGCTGCAGCAAGAGCACAGAGGTAAGTGATTCTCTATAAGCTCCCCGCAGAGACACATCAGTGCCGTTTATTCCTACAAGCAGAGATGATAACACGTGCACACCCACATATTAATACCGTGACACACACACAAACAGCCACACACCATTCGGATAACATATTCCACAGCTGCTGCAGCGTAGCAATGGTCTCCCATGTGGTGTTTGTGTGTTGACATGTGTGAAAAGTGTGGCCATGGAGACAGACACAGATGCACATGGACACACACTCTCACGGCGGATCTCCTTATGTGCTGTGATGTCACCTTGTAGGAAAAGCCCGCTCCACCTTGTCATGTTGTGGGAGCCCATGTCTACAATCAAATGCCCACTGACATGAAATATGACGCGGGAGCAGTGTGTGGATGTGTGTGTGTGTGTGTGTGTGTGTGTGTGTGTGTGTGTGTGTGTGTAGACCCAGGTGCATAGACCTCCCATTAGGGACGTGAAGGCGGGTGGTGCTCCATCTCACTCTAACCAGTCCCTGGTGTGCACACACACATGCACACACCTGCGTAGCACTAACACTCGCTGGTCTCATCATGGGAGAAAAAAAAGTGACATAATTCGTAGATACTTACGAGGAAGTAAGGGGAGGTCATGGATAGGTCCAAGCAATAGTGATTCTTTAGCCCAAGGATCGCAATGCGTTCCCCATGCGTAAGGAGAAGGCAATGTTGATGTTTGTTTTGGGTAAATTGTGAACACTTATGTCATTTCCTTGGTTATCTTAACCTAAACAATGATCTATTCCTAAACCAAACTAATTGGCTGTGCTGCTTGAATCCAACTAAGGATTTCACAATCGATTCCTACGCCTAACTAAGTTTCCCGTGAAGACGTATGTTTATTATGACCGTATGCATGTAATGAGCGGAAAAATAATGAGGGGTAACTTTTCCTCGGGAATCATATGAACTGTTGTAGGAGGATATGGAGCGTTATCCCACGAGTGAGAGTAAAGTGCTTTGTGGAAATGTTGAATAGAGGGAAAAAACACATGATCTGCATGTTTGATGTATCAGAATTATACATGCAATGCTCTACGAAGGTTATTAGTGCTATCAGAAAAATACAGATGCAAGGTTGCCGGCGATTATTTCTTGAAGCCTATCATGCAATGGGGTATGCAGCCTATACAATGCTTACCATGGAGCACACGGCTCTCCGAGATATCCTGCATTGCAGTTTCTGATTAACTTGTAATTCACCTCTGTACGTTTCCGTCCCCTTCTCACGCTTCAAATAAGTGAATCCTCTCACCACTGGGAGCCATATACCACCACAGTTAGACAGGGTGATTCATTACACCTGGAGACAGCAGCACTGGCTGCAAGTCATTTATTTGCGCATCCTGTTTGAGTTTTGGATTTCAAAACCCCACCTTTATCACACAGAACACTAATCAGAGATGCACAAATACATTTTCTGCACACACACAAACACACACACAATCACACACACACCCTTTTCACACACATTTTGAGGTTTTTTGACAAGCGGTTGTTTCCTGTATCAACTGGTCCCTGGAAAGGGAAGAGCAGTGAGATAACTGTGGGAGAGTAACCACAATGACAGATATGAGAACGCTTTCGTTGCTGGTCTAAAAGAGAGAACAAGCTCTATCAGGAGAAGATAACTGGGAGCAGGACGTTTGATTTTGTTTCAGTATTATTATTTTTTAACTTGTGAATGGAGATGTACCAAATTGACAACTTTGTGAACAATTCACATGAGTAACATTTGCCTGAAACTGTATACGGGGTAACACAAGAAGTCCGTGGTATTTTAGAGAATGCATCAAAGCGGTTTACTGATGTTGCAGATCCTCTTGAAATGCAGATGTTTCGTGTAAAGTCAACTGTTTCGGTGTCTCAAGTAAATTTAAGTCTTTAATTTCATTTTAATTTCAATTGCCATCTCTTTTCTTTCACAGATCTTGTCTAAACATGACATATTAAAGGTTGCGCTGCATGGTCCCAGTGTATACATGATTTGCTTCACGGCACTGCATTAAGCTTGTGGCACAAAAGACACAGGGAAAAAGTTTCCAAATTCTTTTTAACTCTGTCATGGGAGTTGTGAAAGATGAAGAAGAAAAAAAGGTATAATTTATGAAGTCATTCACGTAAGCGAGGAAAATATGGAGCCCCTGAGCAAAAGTTTGCTGCCTCTGTACAGTAAATAACTGCCTGAATGTGGACCAGAAGTGCCATTTCATTTAACCAAGACCCACAGCTGATTGACGTTCGACCAATGCCATGTCTCTTTTGCCTTCTCCCCACATTAATCCCACTTCCTTGAACAAAATGCAATTCTGATCTGTTCATTTATGCTGTCATTCACCGCACAGCACCAATAGTTCATAGATTTGAAAAATAACAACAACAGAATGTCATTCGGCGGCTCTTTCTTTGACATGCCGTAATGCGCGGCTCACCTGGAGAGTGACAGGGCGTGATGGATCGACTCGCGGACGCACAGTCGTACGAACATACACACACACAGAGGAAAGACACTTTGGGAAAGTCGAGTAGAGAGGGCGAGAGGGTGTAAATGTAGAGCGAAAGGGGGTGAAAGGAGAGAGGGAGCGATAGAAAGAGAGAGCGGAAGAAAAAGAGAGAGAGAGATTTGAGTGAGAGGGGTTTGATATTTCTGTGGCTGTACACTTGTAAGCTCAAGCAGTTTCCTCCCTCCGAGGGACAGGGTCCGTTAAGTAGCTTTCCAGTGCCTACAGTTTAGAAAAGGACCCAGGCAATACTGGCCTAATTTAATCAAAGGTTACAGGCCCGGCATAGAAACACAATATTATGGCAATTGTACAGGAAAAGGAGGGGGGGGGGGCTCAGGCCTGCTACTTTATCTCAACGGTGTGAAGGCTAAGTCCCTCTACAATCTCCAACTGCTGGCTCTAAGACGCATTTCCATTTTAGCTAGCGGGCCTGCTAGAGAGGTGGATATCGTCCGGCTGGCTGGCCAGCACAGTGACTGACACGGCTGTAAGAAAGAAAAGTACAAATTGTGCTTACATCTTTTTTGAAATTAGTTTTATAAATAATATGTTTTAAAAAAATCCTTGTTTGTGTAACACACTCCTGGCAATAAACAGTTTCTGGTTCTGATTCTGATTCTGATTCTGATTCTGAATTGCGCTTCTACAGCTTCAACACCCACAAAGCTAGGTATTCACACAAGAAATATATATATATATATATATATATATATATATATATATATATATATATATATATATATATATATATATATTTTAAGTTATATACATTCATGGTTGAATCTAGAAAGCCATCCGGTTGTTGGTGGTTGGTCAGCCCTTTATCCTTTGACTTTTGGACTCGTTGGATTCAGAGTGGGCCTTTAGCAGCTGTGTGAATACTGGCAGCATTCATACAGATTGTAATCTGTTTAGCCCCGCTCACCGGCCATGTCACTGTATAATAAACTGTCATAAGTGTCAGTATTCTTCCCCCCTAGGGATGTACTCAGTGTGTGCGTTTGTGCGTGTGTGTGTGTGTAATGTGTGGGAGAGGCTACGACACACACAGCTCACAAATCATACAGACTTCACTGGATTACGAAATTACCAGTTTGAATAAGCCGTAGCCACAGACCACACACTCAGACATGATATCCCCAAGTTGATTACAACAATAACCATTCATCCAAAGCTCTGCTTACGGTACTAAATACTAAACAGATCAGCATTAATTCTTAATCATAAATCCCATAAGACCAAACCCAGCATGATGAGTTCCATTCACATTATCATGGAGAGCTGCCCACTGCTCACTGGAGAGACTGGTGTTTTGTATTACAGCCAGGGCTGGATCCATAGGCAGAATTAATACAATTGGTCCTTTATAAGATTAGGCCCAATGTACACTCCATCCCAGCACACACATCAAGCCATAAATACCTCTTGATTAAAACCCAACACGATGTGTCCCTAATCATTATGCATGCAGGGAATGGAACTGAATAGTAAATAAATTAAGTATATTTAGGCTTCGTTTCGTCATTTCAGCCACGCACCTAACGGTTTGGCTGTTCTGGCTTCTGGGCAGAGAGACGGCAAGTGAAAGAGATTATCTTGTGTGTGTGTGTGTGTGTGCGGTAAAGTGCTCACACAAACTGGTGTGCTTTATGGGAAAGACAGAAATAGACAGTATATACTGCGTTCAGTTTATGGGAGTGAATTGCGTTACATGCGCACCGTAGGATATATTACAGCTAACGGATAGATAGCTGAAATGTGAACGACCAGGGCCGTGGCCTCCCTTGATGGTAATGTAGGGGTTGGGTGGGTGGGGGTTGAGGTAGGAGGGGGGCGGGGGGGGGGGGGGTGTCAGGGCTTTAGCCTATCAAAAAGAAATCAGCTCGCCAGCTCTCTGGGTGCAGAAAGGCGCATCTCGTCGGCTTTCACGGACCAAGATTGCTTTCACCTGCATTCCCCGGGGCGACGCACAAAACACAGGCCTCAGCCGGCCTGCCAGTCACACACACTCATGCATGGACACACACACACACACACACACGCACACACACACCTACATCCATACGCAGAAACACACACACACACACACACATTCTCTCTATCTTCCATGCCTGACTACAATAGAATCATATTAACTCGCTCCATGCATTCCCAAAAATACAGCATTACGTTTGGTGCGTCGGACGGTGCAGAAAATCACAATTATGAGCGCATACATTTAAAGTGCCTTTGTTCTGCTCGCATTTGTGTGTGTGTGTGTGTGTGTGTGTTTGTCAGCATGTATATGTGCATTTGCAGGAACATACATGTGCGTGTGTGTGCGAGTGTGTGTGGTTGAACGTGTGTGAACGTGTGTGTGTGAGTGTGAACGTGTCTGAAAGTCTAGTCTAAAATAGTCTGAAAGCTGCATTCAGTTGATCTTCCAGGAGGTGGAAGAATGATGTCAAAAAGGCAAATCTGTATTTACCGGCAGACAGGTATCCTTGACTTGACAGCTATACAGTCATTATCTGCCTGTCATGTGTCGCCCGGGGCCACCCTGCCTTCTCCCAAAGCCCACGGTTCCCATGCATCAGACGCAGCCCTATTAGCTTACCTGTTTCCAATTCAAAGGCCATCGCCAACCAAAAAGACGCCAGAAGGACAAAACAAGGTGTCATATTTATGAATGTGTCAGCACGGGCCCTACTGAAACCCAGGGCGCACCTTGAGCAATGGGCCTGACAACTCAACAGGGGCCTTTTGCAGTCAAGAGAAATGATACCTTCAGAAACTACTGGCGGAATGAAACCAGAATCTGTGCTGCAGCCGTCGTGACACAAGGGGAAGAGAGCGCTCATCGATCGTCTCGGTATTATTCAGCCCCAATTAGGGGAAACTCAACCTGTTACGTCGAATGGAAGACAGTGAATATCAAATGCGGGATAATGACTGGATGAGTTTTAGAAGTCGAACAGAAGACGACAGAGCTGTAGGGAAGGGGTTGTGACGGTAAAGATTACCTCAGCGCTGACAGTTCAGGTGTGTTTTCAGGTGTGTGTGTGTGTGTTGGGAAGTTGACATCCTCAACTCTTGGGCATATCCAGGTGCAGGCCATGTTCTACAGTTTCTACATCTGCATTGTGAGGAAATGGTTGGGTAATTACTGCCAATTAACTTATCGGATTGCAGATAAAAGACCCGTATTCTGCCGAGGAGCCACGACTAGACAATGCCGTGGAGCATTTGACCTGGTGATAGGTTCCCGTTACACATCCATTCAAAACTACACCTCAAGAAATATTGACACATGGGTGGGATGTAACAGTTTGTGTGAGGGGGGGTTAGGTTACCAAACGACACAATGCTAATTTGTAAAGGGAGTATAGGGGGTGGCAGTACGGTCTGTGGGGCCAAAACTCCCTCTAGCTACACCCCGTGTCCTACATGATGACACCCAACCCTTTTCCAGTACCTGAGTGGCCAGTGGAGGTTGACTGATGGAGGAGAACAACATATTCTCACTCCCAACTCATCATCTCTAGAGCTTCAGACTATTTGGTTGTAGGTTCTCCTCTAGCATCCGTTTTGGACTTGGCAGTGACGCGTCAGTTTCTACTCATTTCTTACATTGTGTATTTTTTAAATAAACTTCTGTCTTCTTCGCAGACAATTAGGTTTTTGCAACAAAAGCACTTAAAAGAGC
>CM070096.1:6647500-6717500 GCA_036178185.1 Liparis tanakae | reverse complement strand
CACATTTCATTTTATTAGATTAATGCATGAGACCTGACGAAGCACACGTGCAACTTTAGATTTTGAAACGTGCCCATGCATAACTATGTGTTTGTGACACACATTCACAGAGTGTTTGCTGAGTTTGTGTCTTACAGTTTTGGTTTAATGGCGACCACGTGGACGAGGTCACTGATGACTATTGATCAGGCAGTTACTCAGCCAGCCGGCCGGCTCTTTTCACATGGGGAATGGGGATAGATTTGTGTGTCACTGTCTGTCTGACTGTAGGCCTCCTGGGGAGTGGAGGTGTGTGTGTGTTTTTGCCTGTGTGTGTGTGCCAGTGTCTTTGTGCACACTGGCCTCACAAGCACACCGGGTTATATCCATTACAGCCTGTCCAGGAAACTAATAAGCTTCACTTCAACCTGAGAAATATTAACTTTCTCCTTGATGGCAAGCTAATTAGCCCTCCCCCTCCACCCCACCCACCCACCCCACGCCTAACCCTGTCCAGGTACACCGTGTCGCTGCTGGGAAGTCCAGTCAACAGCAGTGACATCAGATCAATGCACCGAGCGACAGATGGATGAGGAAGGGATTTGACTTATCTGTTGGATTTATTTGTTGGATTTCTTTATTGATATGTGTTCGTTCAACAAATGTTAATGTTCAAGCTGTTGCTTTTAAAGGTTTTGGGTAATACGAAAGAAAGATATAAATCTATCTCATTATTATGAAGAAAATGTAGTTAAATTCCATTCATTTAGAGTAAAAGTACATCGACAGACGAGGAAACATTTTTTTTAAGGGATATCATCATATCCATGGCATGTAGTGGTTCAGACCCAGACAATGATGAAGGAAACTGTCTGCCGCTCCGTTTTGGACAGGAAGTCGAGTTACCCGACTATCTCTCCAAGTAAGAGACTTTGTTAGCGCTCCATTTATTCCCGCAGATGTCAAATCATGGCCGCGACTTTGGTGGTATTCTGGGTAATTTGATGTGCCAGGGCGCCGCAGATCTAATTTGATTTGAATAGATACCGTTTTAGTAGGCAGCGGTGACATCACTTCCCTCTCAGCATGCATTCCTCGGCATCTGTGTCATCAGCCTAATTTGGGGATTCAACAGATGACTTATTGTGATGGGATTGTGTGTCTTGAGTTGAGGATACACGTCTCGGGGTCAACCATAACTTCTGTAACGTGCACCCCGAAACCAGTGTTAATGTAGGACAACGGTGCCGTTGAGCACTCAACCCCCTGGGCTCCAATCCCTCAGTCGCTCTCAAAATATCTCATTATCTGCCATTCACAAATGCTCATTATGGCCACATTCTATGATGCGAGGTGGAGCCGGAGCCTCTACTTAAAAAGGCACGCGGACACCCCGGATGTGAAAACATAAATTAATTTGCACACATGCACACAGAGAGCAGAATTGTTCAAGCCGGATTCAAGCGCTCAACCACAGGAGGGGACAGAGTTAACGCAGTTCTGAAAAGTGAGAAAGCATGAAGACCCAATAAATATAGCACCAGAGCGAAGGGAGATGTTTACTTCACCGACAGTCATCTGATCTGAAGCCATTATGCCAGAACCACGCTTATTTTCAAGAAGAAAGGAGAGGGGAGGACAGCGAGACAGAGACTTGCGTATGCCATCAAACCCCCCGGGGGCGTCTGGGTTTTTTTGGCGTTCCAGAGCGATGCAGCGATGCGGCCGCGTGTCTGACCATGACTCCCCGACGCTGCCTCCCCAACTCGGCCACAGTTCAAGAGCAGAGGTTGGGAAGCTCGCCGGTCTTTGACACGATTTTCCCAATTTTCTGCTTGACTGTGGTGGGAAACGTATGAAAGCACGCTCTGTGCGTCTCTCAGGGCTCGGTGCGTGGTTGAATCCCCCCTCACAGATGGCTCTGTGTGAAGCGACGACGGCCGCCCCACAGATGGAGGATGCAACGGAGTAAATGGCGACGGTGTTTGAGCTCCCGGTTTCTGGACTTGAAATGTCCCACGGGAGAGTGTTTCAATAAACAAATTCTGTTTCATGCGTCGGTGTCATTTAGACACACGGGATCTCGTGTTTGTTGTCTTTCTTCGGCTGCACGCATGTTGTGCTTCTGTGCTCACTTGTTGCTGTCCCAACGCTAACCGTGAGGGCCTGCATGGGAAAGAGAGACACGGCAGTACAGTAAGAGCAGAGAGTAAGAATATGAGTCACTGTCATTATCAAACACATCTGTTGATGTATTTGCAAACCTATTTTTTGTAGGTGCTCCAGATTTGATTTTAAAGTGTTTTTATATGGAGCACTTCTGCACAGGTTTGAGGTGGAAACGCACAAAGAAACCTGAGTCTGTTTCAGTGTGATTGATGCTTTGATGCCTTCAAGGTAAATTCCTCCCTTGGATTCTTTTACACCCATGAATCAACTATGTTCAGTTTCAGATTATTATGTCATCAAGTGCTGTGATTTACTTTGAATCTAAATCATCTATCTCAGCCGGTTATTTCTCAACAAACAACCAAATGCAACGTACGTTTGTTCTTAATAGAGATATGTAATAGGCTGACCTTGATTTCCTCACTTTCCTTCAATAAAGTTATTATACATTTAGAGATAGAGTTGAGGAGAAAGAACGAATGGGATTTAGTGCAACTTGATCACGGGCTATGAGGTTAAGTGTATCAAAACTATCTTTACTAACAAGCCGTAATGATGTTCAATGTCTCTCTTTCTCACTCTATATCTCTCTCTCTCTCCCCACTGCGACACAAAATAGATATTTGAACAAGCATGAGCGCTATGTAGGACTTTATTACGGCCAACACTCGTAATGCTGCAGTTATTATCCGCTTAATGACAAATTCATCTGATTTGCTATCAGATTTAGAGCGAAGACACCAGAGACCTCTTTTTGGTTCTTAATTTGGAGCATATTTTCACTTGGGAAATCATACTTCCTTGTCTCGTTCTCACCAGAGACGTCGCTGCTTTTTGAGTTTACTAACATTGGCGCTGTCCAACCAGGCCGAAAAAGATGGTAGGCCTAGTTTGGGTGGATAATACAATAAATTAATTAATGCAGATGATTTCATCATTCCACACACATGTCTGCCTTTGTGTGTGCTCAGTGGGATTTCTGTAAAATTCAGAACAAGAAAAAAAAAGACAGTTTGAACATCAACGTGCATCAAGTGTTTTTAATGAGTTGATTTAGATCCCCCATTTGTCTTTCTTTTTATTGTATTGCTTACCTCTTTTTCACTTCCAAGCTCTCTGTCTGTATATCACTGTCTCTCATCTGCAGTAAAGTCTGCCAGCTTGTCTCACATTATTTTATTCCCACAACTTGGTCAGCGTATTTCCTGACCAACGCTTTTCTCCTCTCTTTCTACACCTTCTCCTCTCCCAATCCTCTTCCAGCATTTCCCCAGACCTAACCCGAAGAAAAGCTGCATCAGCTATCATCAAGGCTTGATGGGCCGATTTAAAAAGGGAGTATTGCCCAGAGACAAATGTATACTATGGGGGGGGGGGGGGGGGGTTCAATCCTGGCAGAGGAACTTGGTGTGATCATCCTGGTTGCTTTACCCGGATCTATATCAACACACGTATCATTAACGTTAACTAAATTATAAATATAAATTACAATCAGAATCAGAATCAGAAACCGTTTATTGCCAGGAATGTTTACACAAACGAGGAATTTCTTTTGGCGGAAGGTGCAACATTTGACATGACAAACAACAATCAACATAAACTTAAGTACAAGACAAGATAAAGACAAAGAAGGAAACTGTTCCAAAAATAATAACGCAGATGCAATTTTTATTCCAGCGTATTGTATGGTGTCAATTAGTTTACACAGCAAGATGGAGGAGAGGAATGCGTCAAGTTTATTTAAATGCTCCTCCCGCCTCCCTCCCCATCTGTATCTCTCCTGCTCACCATTGGAGGTAGGTAATTAGGAGTGAGTGTAAAGGGGTCGGGGATTCGGGGGCGGGGCGGGGGGGGATTGTTAGGTCCCATAATCTTTTGCTGAGAAGGCACCTTGTCCTCTCCCCTGTTTATAACATCATCAAAGTTGTGCCTCTGGGGGCCCCTAGCTTCGTTAATAATTTAGGTGCACGCTGGCCTAGCTGGCTGAGGCAGGAAGCCCTTACTTATCGAGTTTGCAAACCATGTAATGATTTACGAGAACACCTTTGCGTTCGTCACGCTCATTAAATAAAATACTCTCTTTCTCTGTGGCCATGTTTAATCAAGAACATGGAGGTAAACAGTGCTTCCCTCCATCACATGCAGTTGTGGTAGGCCGAGAGGACGAGGGTCAAAGGGGACTTGGCAATAGTCGGCAAAACGAGGAGGGATAATATAAACGGATACAAGCATATGCATCTAACTAATGGTGACTGTACACTTTAAATATCACACTTCTGACCTGTTGAGTTTTCCCTCTTGAGCTGCATAAAAAGTTTGAAAACCAGCCATGAAATATAATGTTTCTCACCACATTGTTTCCAGTCATTTATAATTCAACAATGTCTTTTGTAAATTAATTCCTCATCTAAAGGCAATAATGTATCCCAGAGTTTCTCTTACGATTAAATAAATGAGGTGGGTCAACCTGCCTAAACAGCTGCTAACCAATCTAAATGTATTTCATTAGTCTGCGGTGGTGGGAGGCGTTTTCACCCTGATGAGAATACAATTCTGCTGGATCCTGTAATTGTTTGGCATTAAAAAGTTGAAATTTAATAATGCCCAAAATGAAAATCAATACATAAATGCACAGAGCATCTCCTTTCAGTATCTGGCCGGTGCTATGGGGAGAGTTATGGTCCTGAAAGGTGGTACATTAAGGTTTTGCTTGGCAGCTAGCTTGGACATGGTGTGGAGGGTAAGTGCTTCACGCTCAGATGGCAGTCAAAGTGGGTTGTCTGACCTTCATACGGCACCTTACACCCCGGTTTAGCTTTTGGAATTGATTGTGATATGGCATGGCAGAGCCCGGGCCAGGGGACTATACCCAGCAAGGGGCCGTAGAAATGGAATATTTCTTCACCCCAGGATTTATGGCTTTTAGAAAGTTTCTCGCTGCATGTGGAGTGGATGATTGGACAGTGTCTGCGTGTGTGTGTGTGTGTGTGTGGGTTTGTGGGTGTGTTTGGATGTGTGTAGGTGTGTGTGCATGTGTGTGAGTGTGTGTGTAATCGAGAGGGAATGTGTGGTAAAGGTGAGGTTGAGTGCCAGTTAGAAGTAGTGGAGATAATAGAAGAGAAGGAGAGAAAACAGTTAAAAGAGTGACGAAGATAACAAAGATAAACACTTAACAAATAAGATCATATTTAATTAGCGCGAGCAGTTACTTTGGGCTAAACTGGATGGGATGGTTGGTGGCAGACGTTTTCCAATATTTATTTGAGTTTGAATTATGTTTTAAAGCCCCCTAAAGGCAGGGCAGCTAAAGAGGTGTGTTTGTTTTACTGGCTTGGTTGTTGTTTTAGAGTCAGTTAGGCCACTTTAACACCATTACATCTCTTTTTTAAACACGCATTATGTTGTTTAAACCACCTATAGCATGTTTGCTCAAGAAGCAACCATCCATCTATAGCCAATTATTGCTAAAATGTCCCAGGAAATGTTGAGTGTAAACATGCAATCTTTCCTCTTCCCCGCCACGTTTATAAATCCACTTGATAAGCGCCTGTCACAGTGCAGAGGCCCACGAGGTTCACTTTCTTACCCTCTCGCTCTCTTTCCATGAGGCTTTAGATGGTGTCACTCTAATGGCTTTTACAGTTTTTAAAGAGATTATTCTTTGGGATTACTACCTGAGCAGGAGGGGCTTGGAAAAGTTCAGCAATGCCTTTGATTTCCTGGAGTGTAAACACAACCTAAGGCTACCTTGCAAGGAGGGGCCCCTGTTTTGTTATTCAGAGCCGTGGCCCTTAATTGTGGTGGCCGGGACAAAAGGGGAAGAAAAAGGTAACATTTTTTTAAAAAAGCGACAGGGGAGGGGCTCAGCGAATGGTCAAGAAAGGCCAGGACTTTGCATAATTGTGCAAACAAGAGATAGAGATTCCACACTGAGGTCAATTACTGTAAGCTCATCACAGGTTAATCTGAACATTTTGCAAATTTTAAATTTTTAAAAGGCCAATAGCGGTAAATACATATTTACAGGTTCCCACAATCCGGGGCGATAAGTCCTCTCAAGAGTAGAGTTAAGAAGAAACCTCATGCCGACAGTTAATATAGTGATTTAAATCATCCAAAACAAGCTTTTGTGGGGACTCATTACTTCTGTAAAAGAGTCAGGCAGCGTTCAATGCTCTGCTTCCCTGCAATATTTAAAACTACGGCTCCACTGAGCCTAAGTGCAGGGATGGGGTTCTCTGTTGGCGTTATGGACATGTAAATAGGCCTTAATGTGTCCACAAGGCCCTCTAAAGGCAAATACCTCCACGCTCACTCACAGCGATGAGCTTCCTTCTGGTGCGGGCTGCACTGAGCTCTGTGTGCTTTCGAATTAAAGATAATGCCTGTTAACGTAGACTTGGGGGACATTTTATTGTTATTGATCATCGCGATGCATTTGCACTAGATCTAAAGTAAGACAAGCCCGGAAATGTACAGTAGATATTTAGTAGATGCTGTCTTATATCAGAATTATTACACTGTTACTTGGGATGAACAAAACCATGTAGTGTCTCTGTTGCAGACACACAACTCCACATGTGACGCATGATATCGAACGGCTTCCAGGTCTTCCTTCACATGCACTTCCTCCTCTCGACAGGAGTAAATGTGCTATCGAAAAATGTATCACACAGGAGAAAAATCAGATACAGAGTGAAAGGCAGAGGAGAAACCAGATAAACAGCATGTTGTGACAGTTGCATTCCCCATTATTTTTGTTTCTCAGTCTCTTTCCTGTCCTGTCAAAAAAGGAAAGGCAAATCAATATTGTCATTCACAACTTCAGATTAAACTCTCCTTGCTTTTACTGCCTCTGTGTTCTTTTTCGGGCCATTCAATCCGCCGTAACAGTGACAAACACATCTCAATCGATTGCTGGTGAGATCAGCGAATTAACAAGTGGAATGTTTTTTTCTCCCCCTCCCTTTGGTTTTTCCTCCAAAATGGGCAGGGAGCGAAGCAACGGAGCAAAACACATAAAAAGACGGCAGTCATCAACAAACACAATAAAACCCTGATCTAGAAACTACTTTCTGAGGCGAGGGAGTATTGCCGTGCAAATGTTTTTGCAATTTAGAGTCAGTTGCCACAAACCACTAAATGCCCTTAAATAGTACTGTGCAGTTAACGTTTTCAACAGAAAAGTAGTTCCAGTGCTTTATGTGGGGCCAGACATGGGAATCATTAAAAAAAAAAGAAAGATGTGGGGTAAAAAGCAAACACAGAGTAAGTATTGAAAATATCCTCCCCAGATTCATGCCAGACATTCGCATATATCGACAATGTGGTTTTAATAGATCCTCATTGTTCCTCACGGCATCGCCGGAGATGTAAACAAAAGTCAGCGGTGTCTCTTTGCCACATGGACTATCCACATGTGTTTTCCGCAACAGATCAAGTGCGCTGGCATCTCAGACTTCTTTCCTAAATCCTCAGTAATGCTGATACAAAGACACAGCTTGCAACGGCAAAGAGAGGCACACTTGGCACGCACGAGATTTGGGTCCAGAGCGGGTGAGGTGGGGGCGGTGGGTGATTAGGCCCGTTTAAAGCCGTCAACGGCAAAACAACACAAGTAAAAAAATGACAAAGTTGACAGCTGGAGATGGAGGGTGGCTCGGCACAAAAACGCTTTTAGACATAGTTGTTGTCTCAGGCCGCGCCAAGGTAGATTATAGCGCGGCTTTAGCGCATGAATGTGTCACGGGATAGGCTCGAAAAGGGAGGATGCTGCTTTTGGGTGTGAGAGGTGCAGGTCGGGGTCACAGGTTCACATTCTGAGTGGATCAGCATCATCGCACGCTCAAGTGCCACAGTAATACTCTGGACCCATCTGCCTTAGCCAGGTAGAGAAAGAAACGCAGATCCCCCTCCTCAGCACTAACTTAATGTCCCCAAACCCAATCTGCATCTGCACGTCTTAGAGAAGAATGGAAGTATTTAGTAGTTGGATAGACACTGATGACTGCCGCTTTGAAAGAGTCTTGCAGGGGGTTCAGAGGATAATTCCTCTTCTTTTTCATGCAGCATCTGACTTTTTGACCTTCAAGGGGTCAGAGAACCAGGTGAGACTGGATCGGAAAGAGCCAATAAGACACTCGGGTCGAATTGATTCTAAAGGACAAAGAGTCAAAGGGGCAACCGCAGCACATTGCAGTCGAGTTTTTTTTCGTCTTCTTTGTTTATTAAAAGCAATAATTTTCTTTCCTTTAAGGTGATTTAACCAGATACACAACATGTATAATTGCCCTCATCTGGCTCATATTCATGACTTTTAAAGGAAAGACATGCCAAGATAAGTTTTAGGCCGATAAACCACCTGACAGAAGATATTAAAAAGAAGGGATGCAGTCAAGAGTATAGCAGACAGAGGTGAGTGTATGTCTATATGTGTATGTGTTTGTGTGTGTGTGTGTGTGCGTGTGTATGAGCACGTATCTTTATGTACGTGAGTGTATATAATAACTGAGTGGATGCTGTTCACTTCAATCTGACACATTCTCAGAACTCAGCGAGCGCTTCGTTTCTCCTCCTCCAGCGCGAGGAGCAGGGGTCACACATCAAAGTGGCCAATGATGATTGAATGAGAAAGGTCTCCCGTCTTAAGAGCCTGTCCGAGCCTGCTCCCCTGGATTTAAACACTTATCAGGGGATAAACAAAAGGCACTGGACTTTACTTCCTGGACACACAATCGAACACACACACACACACACACACACACAGCTTCATTCACACACCTAGACCTACACTCCAAGCTGCCTGTCTGTGTGTGTGTGTTATGGCATGTACACTTACAGACACACGGGTGCTCTTGCATGACTACACAAAGATCATATATTTTCAAACATTTCTATAAAAGAGAGTGGAATAGCAGTCAGCTTTGTATTGTCAGCAATAATTAAAGTTTCTTCATGTACACTTTCTTTTTCTTTATTTCAACCACAGCAATAGGCTGTAGATGGATTGTGCTCCGACGCCCACCTGAGAGCTGCCCAGTATAACCAGTCGTGTCCTATCCACCGCCGAACAGATCAAGCTGGAGCAGTTTGGAGAGTAGTTAAGAAGGAATGATGAGCATTTCTCATTCACCGCCTCCTACACGCGCAACATCACGCCAGACTGCGTTTTCTATGCTAGTAAGTTAGCAACCCTCCATCCATGTTTATTTTACATAGACATCGGGCTCGCTGAAGCTCCATCATCAGCTTTATCATGAAAGGCTTTTCTCTGTTTGTGCTTCGCAAAAAGTAAAACGGAGGAGTTTAAACGGACGGGACTGTCAGTTGGTGACACTGAGAACATAGTTGCAGTGTAATAAGAAGCATCATTAATATGTGGCACAGGGATGCTGCTCACACGCTGCTCGTTGCAGGTGTGCTATTGTGGGGTCGCTGATGAGTATCAACCGCAGAACAAAAGACGATAGTTACAGGATCAAGACAAATCTCTGATGTGCTCTCACACACACACAAACACACACACACACACACATATACTCCACAAACACAACAAGGCGTGTCCTCTTGCAGTGATGTTAAAGTAGCCAGGTATTTACGCTCTTGCTTGGCTTATCAGATTTCAGTATCTTCCCTGAGGCACCGTAACACAAAAAGATAGATAGCCATCCAGGCATGACCTCAGACAGACACACAACGCACACAAAGATACACGCACACACACACACACACACACACACACACACAGTGCATGCAAACCCAGGCATGACGTCAGACATCACCAGTGATTATCTTCTTCCAAAAAGTGAGATGAAACAGAAGTGTAGACAGAACAACTCTTGTGGTTTGGTGACGGATTGCCGAGCTGTCCAAGCGTGTGTGTGTTTGTTTGCACGAGTAACTGTTTTGAACCACGAGCGGTTCGGAATGTGTTTATCCTTTGTAAGAATCTATTGCTTTTTTCCAGTCTGCATCATCCAAATTCACTTGCTCGCAGTTGACATGAGAACGCTTCGGTTGCCTTTGCTGTGTCCTAACGTACCTCGACGTGTAAATGGTCGGCGTGCGGCCTCAGTCGCTCCAGAAATCTCTGAATATCTCAACGTCGAACTGAGCTTGACGAAAATAGAGCTTTGCAGCAGATTGATTGTTTTCAATGATGGTAATATGTCTGCATACTTGGTCAAATGAGCACCGGTGGTGTATGTTCTGTACATGGAAAGGCGTGTGTGTATGTGTGAGTGTGTGTAGGGGGGGGCGGGACATCTCCTCACTGGCTGTTTTTCCTTTTGTTTCGGTAGGAGGAGTTGGACTCGCATTTTTCTCACACTTTATGGGTTGCCGGTCTCAGTCCCGGTTTAAAAAATGAAATATATGTAAATCCTGATAATTTAGCAGCGTGCGTGGCAGTTATTCATCTTGTTGTTGCAGAGCCAGGTGAGCCAGGCTTAACCTGGCTGATAGCATCTGATTTCACATCAGCTCTGCCTGCAGGCCCCGAGGCCCCACCACCGTTTATTTAACTCTAATCATTTTAAGGCATCTTCTCTTTACCACCGTCACTAGAAGATAGATAGAAGGAGATTGAGAGAGAGAGAGAGAAAATAGAGCAAAAGAAAAGCCCGGACTGAGAGAAAGAGATAAAGAAATGTAAATCTATAGAGGGACGAGGCACACTTTCAGATCCCAAATGCTGTCCTCTTCCTGTCCTCTAGTTTTCTTCTTTGGTACAATTTCCTTTTCCTTAGAAGCACATCTCCACAGCCGCTTTTGCCAGAAACTGCTCCAGACATGGAACACACCGGGACAATAATATGATGATGGGGTTAGTAGGAGGTGAGAGGTCAAATAATGTAGGTGACAGCTTGGACTTTGAAGTTTCGCAGCAGGTAGCCCTCCTCGTCCCCCTCCTTTCCCATCCTCCCTCAGGCTCTCTGTACCCACCACCCCTCTCCCCCTTTTTTCTGTCAGTCTGTCTATTTCAGTCTCACTATTAACACACCTTCATCCCCCCTTTTTCTCTCTTTCTCTCTGAACATCTACTCATTCTGCTTGAGTAACTAGCATGACTTGTGTTGCTGTCCATTGGCAGATAAGAATAAGGACATTTTTACTCCACATGTACCCAATTTCTGAACTTATTTGTTTTCAATTCAAATTGCATTGTTCTTTAAAACGGATTAAAAGTTATATCTGACTGTTGAATACTGGCTGCCGACCTAGCTAATATTAAACTCTACCCATGTGTGGAGCGTGTAGAGGCCTCTAAAGCGCCACACAGCGTGCCATCAACATAGTCCTACTCACTCACAACTGCTGCCTTGTCAGCGTGTGCCATGATTCAAGCATGTACTACACCCTGTCATATTGTAGCAGCAGAAAACAACACTTTTGGGGGGAGAGTTACAACCTAAGCGAGAAATAGATTGTTTTGTGAAAACACTCTGAAAGAGCTTCTTTGCCTAAGGGATGGAACTGAGATGTGCACCCCCACCACACACACACACACACAGTCCAACACACACACACACACACACACACACAGTGGGCAGACCTTTAATTATATGCACAAATGTCCACGTCCATGCATGGTCGTGAAAACACACCAACATTGAAGACATCTGCAATATGCTCGAATGTACTTGCACACTCCAGACTGCACACTCCACTTCCTCAAAGTCACACACACACGACAGTGTTCAGTTCCTTCGCCACACTTCCACAGCATCCCTAGAGTGTCAGGGTCGCGCCGCACGGTGTCATCTAAAGAGCAGACGTTTGCTCCCGTTACTCCCTCGCTCTGATGAGAAGCTGTGCAGCTACCAACGCCAGTAGAGAGAGAAAAGCGATGTGGATAGAAAAGAAGAAGAAGACAGACGATGGGTACAGACAGAGGGAGACAGAGAAAGGGGAAAGAAGACGGCTAGACCAGTGATTTAATCTTCACATTATTATGGGGAAAACCCCTATTTTACACAGATCTATTCATTTAAGTTCACAGAAATATGATAACGGTTTTAAAAGCACTGAGCACTGTAACAAAATCACACACCTTTACCTGGTGTATGAGTGTTTTATCACACCAGACAAACAGCATTTTTTAGTAACTGTATGTTTTCATTAGTTTAGCCGTAAAATGTTGAAAATGTACTAGTTTACATTTGTCTCCATCACAAAAGACAAACAGATGACTGATGGTAATTTCTCACATTAGACTACTGTGAGCCTTATTTTTATATATCTGGTATTATTGTGATGGAAGATCTTTGACTTTCATTTTCCATGTGAATGTTACATACAGATATAATTTGCCCTGTGGGGATATTTTTCCGTGGTCTCTTTGGGGTCATGGCTAGAGGCGAACACGCGCTGCCTCAGGCTATATTCGTGTCCACCCCTTTATCTGAGTAAGCCTCAGAGGCCCACAGGGCTGCACTGTCGTGAATTATTATTTTTGAAATGATTGTTGCAAATTTAGGAAGCAAATTCATGCGGAAAATTGTAAATTAGATCTTGATATCAGCTTTATTTTAAAGACCCTCATAAAGATATATAATGAATCAAGGATGTATTCTACCATCACCAGACCTGTGAATTCTAAGATGAATCTCTTTTTCTTTTGTTATTTTTAAACTGAGCGCATGAAGGAATCGCAGCTAAAAAACATAAAACTATTTTTCTCATTCTTCATCATCCAAATGTTACAGCAGCACCTTGCTTGACCCCTCGCTGAAGAGCCTTCCCATTCATGTGTTTCAAGCTCCCCTCACATTGGACCCACTAATGGGCCCTCTCTCTCTCTCTTTCTTTCTTTCTTTCTTTCTTTCTCTCTCTCTCTCTCTCTCTCTCTCTCTCTCTCCTCACTCTCTGCTCACGCTGTGCTCTCACTAATGGACAGATGGCATCCCATTGTTTACTGGGCCAAGGTACAATGCCTTATCGGCCATAGCAGCGGAAACTGGGCTAGCGTTTCTGCTTGACCCAGCTTAAATCTGCTTCCTAAAAAAAGGAGGAGGGGAAGGATGGCGGGAAGAAAGAGACGGAAGGAAGGGCCGGCCGATGGAGATTGTAAAAAAAAGTCCTGCAATATGATTTCTGCCCTTCTGTTTACACCTCTGTGACCCTGGATGGTGTGTGCATTTGTGTGTGAGTTGTGATGGTCAAACCCTCCCCCTCTATTCTCCTCCTCACCTCCTCGTAATCGAGTAAGCTGTGACAGCCCCCATCATATATACTGGCAAATAGAAACGCACACACACATACACACACATAAACAAGCCCTGGGGCTAGAGGGGATTTCTCGATGGGACGCAATCAGCTCAGAGCCAATCAGTAATGAGGGTTAATCAGCTGTTCGATCGGAGGAGAGGGACTCTGTGGCCACACTGCTCACAGCTTCATTGGACTCCACTGTGTTGGGGTTGGTGAAAGATGTTGAGGATATTCCACACAAAAAAAGGAAAATAGTAATGGTAATCAATATAGTGCTCATAATGTAAATATACAACAAACTTAGATAAGAGACGCTCAGATGTCACATAATGCCGGTACACACACAAAAGAAAAACAAAGAAATACAAAGCTCATTGTCTCAAATAAAAGATCCAAAACAAAAATATTTAATTTTCATATTAGAGCCACAGCCAGATTAACAATATCAGGGTTTAAAAGATAAGTGATACGCACATTAGCCAAAAGCCTGCAAGAACCAAGGGGTGAAAAACTGATAATCCATGAGATCTGTAATGTTTTGCTTTGTTGTTTTCACTTTATTGTGGCGATATCTTCGAGGCGAACGTCACTGATGTTTTGTTTCAGTCTTGCTCTTGTGTCCTTGTGTCCGTATACATGTGCAGCCTCAGTGGTCATCACTATTCATATTAACTATCCAGTTCTTTCTATTTCTAAACTGCAATACATTAACTAAACATCAGGGTTTAGTGTGCTGTGTATTTAGATTGAATGGAGCTTGGTACTAATCAGAAGGATTCTCATGTTTACTGGTGCAGCTATACCCAAAAGAGCAACTTGTACATCTCGACCACGGAGGGCCCCTGTTTCAGCCCCTCAAACCCCCCAGCACCTCCTCTCCTTTTAACCCCCGAGGGCAAGAGACCTGGGGAACTTTTAATTACCCAGATCCCTAGCTCCCCTCTCCACTGGCCACTGAATGGTCAACAGGCTTTTTACTACTCAAAGAGGCATCAGTGCTTGAATAATAAAAGAAAACAATGTAGTGTGCAGGGAGAAGTGTCTAAGGGGGTCCGAGGCTGAGAGAGAGAGAGAGAGAGACGGGAAGCGAGAGATAGGCCTATCATTAGATAAGCCTGTTGGTTAATTAGCCCTGCTTCAGGAGGAGGGGACCCCCCTCCCGATGCCAAGAATGGCTATCAGGCGTTATCCGTGGTCGCCTATTTTTTATGGTCCTTTGCAGACTGCACTGACGAGGTTGTTAAGCAGCATGGAGGGCATATGGTGCCAGGATGGAAACACGCTGTTGTCAGTCAGTTGCACATTGACAAAGAGAAAAATACAAGTTGTTACATAGTTGCAGAGGCGGGCCTGACGATTATTCCCTCCAGCTGCTTGTTCTCCATGGACTTTAAAACAGGATCCCCCTCAGTGATGGAGGGGTTTGGACCATTCATCAGGTTAGCGGTGTGGGATGTCCTGCCGACACCTTCTGCTGGTTCACATGATTTACGCTACATTAGCAGAGGCAAAGACAACTGAAACGCTGACGTTGGAGATGTTGAAGGAGGATTTCTCCTTTTTAAAGGGTCACCTCAAATACCAAAAATCATATTTTCCCATAACTCCACACGGATAGTTTCAGTTTTGTTTGGCTGGGTTTTCAGATCATTGGCAGTTGTACCAGAAACTATAGCTTAATTGTATTAACCAAGAATGTTTGGCAGGTCTTATCTTGTGTAACAACAACATTTCTCCAAGAAAAAAGATGTAAGAGTGTTTTCAAATGTCATTTTTGGGATGTTTTAAGCACCCCAACCCAAATAACATTCAACCCCTTCACATTTGAGTGGCAGCAGAAGTCTCACCGGTCAATGATCAGTGTTTGTCAGTTTGAGTCTGTGCAAATATGTTCCCACAAGCCATAATTTGTTTTAAAAAAACAGAAGTTGACCCACGGACTTCCCCATGTTATTGATGTTATCAACGTACAAGAAAACATAAAAACTCCAAAGACAAAGGGGAAGAGCTATACATAATACATCAATTCAGAGCTTTGAACACTCCTGCCTTGTTTTTTTAACTCCCTTGCCAGCTATTTGCATCACATTGTATGGAACTCATTTAGTATTCATATTACTGTATGCACTGGCTTTCCTGCACTCAGTTCATAATAGTCCCTTTTTTTCAATTAATCGCAAAAGATTTTTATTTGGCCTGCAGCACATTCTGGAGGACTGATTATACATCAAACTCCACTTCCTTTTTCTTTCTTTCATTATTTCTATCTATCTGTTTTTGTTGCTCATTGCAACATACTCTTATCCTTTACCTCTGTTCTCTGCTATTCATTACCCCTTCATTTTCTCCATGATTCTTCCTTTCTGTCCCCGAATACTCGCACACCCCTCCAGTCGCCCCTGTACATTTCCCCCCTTGTTCTACCTCCCTCTGTGAGCTTTACAGATTTTTGCCCTTTACCGCCACCTTCTCCCCTCTTCACTCTATCCAATCCCCCTCTCCCTCTCTCTCTCTCTCTCTCTCTCTCTCTCTCTCTATCTCTGCCAGTGGTGGCTGGGCAGGCTGAGCCCTGGGGCAAGAGAAGCAGCGCCCAGATCTGTTCTGTGTCGTGTGACTAGTTATTTTTATCTCGAGTCACTTTCTAGGCCCAAACAGCTCCCTTCTCCTTTCTCCTCGCCCTCGCTCAATTTAATTTCTTCTTCTTCCTCTCTTCATTTTGATTTTGATTTTCTCATTTTTGGCAGGGGTCCTGGTTTACTCACTGTACTGTATTTACTTCTAACAAGCAGTGCAAGATAAGATGAGTGGGCAGAGTTTATGCGTATACAAGTGCGTGTGTTGGGGGAGAGGGGGTTATGCGTGTGTGTGCATGTGTGTGTGTGTGTGTGTGTGTGTGTGTTAAGATGATTCAACTTGCTTTTTGTCATTGATGTTGACAAGCATAAACAGAAACCTGCTCTCTCTGCTGGTAAATGTTCCTGAAAATCACAGAAAAGAAACACAACCTCAGGTGATCACTGGAAAGAATGAATAAAAAGTCACTATGTTTAAAACAAATACATTTTCACAATTTTCCACTATGTACAGATTCAGCCAAATACATTTGAAAAGTATATCAGCATGTTAGTATAACTTCCAAGCTGTTGCAACATTTTATGAACATCAGTATCAGCTTTTCTGGAAAACACCTTAGAGACTAGTCCTGCAGAGTTCTGGGCATGCTGGATAGAAAAAAAGTGTTGCCAGAAAAGAGGACATGCACACACACACACACACACACACACATACACTCACACACACACACACACAGCCTACTCTTCAGGAGGAAGCCCATTGTGCGGAGAGGAGATCGATGGAGGGGTCAGGCCATGTCAGAAGAGGTAAAGCAGAAACAAGCAGAAGATTGTTTTCTGTGTCTCTCTCTCCTCCGCTGTCTAGAGACCCCGCTGGTCAGTGCTTTGTGCCAGTGTACAACCTTTTATCTCAGGGAGACAATTTATTTCTGTGCAAAAGCACTGTGCAAAAACAACACATATCAGCAGACTACTTAAATAGGAGACATGTTGAACTAAACTGACACTAGAATGTGCAGTATGTATTGAGTGCAATGGCATCAATTGAACCATAAACTCTTGTACAGAATCATCATCTGTCTATAAATGATGAGGAAAAGTAGAGGTTACGGTTAGGGTAAGGCTCCGAAAAAATAATGATCAAACCATAAAAATAAGTGACTCTATTCTCTTCTGTCAATCGGTCAGACGTCTCCGAAATGTGAGCCAGTACTTGCAAGAATGATGGTGTCAGTGCAGAATAATCGAAAAAGTACAGAATATTAGTTAGTGGGTAATACTAGGATTCAAACACAGGGAACAGTGGCATGCTCTCTTTATTAAAACTGTTAATTCCTCCTGCTTCTTGCCGTTATTAGCCATCAGATGCTATTTTCAGACCCTGGCCCCAACTGATAAGTGTGGGAAAGGAGCATGTGGTTCTCCACACCAGTCCTCCAACCTCACCCACAATGGTGTGCTTTGTCCACCTCACCTCCCTCCTGCCCTGTTTTGGGCGCCACATAGGGTTGGCATTGTGCTTAATAACGTTACAGTGGCCCTGGGACGTCTGACTTCCGTTGATAGCCAAAGCCGGCACATCTGGGGCGTTCCGAGTTGGGACAAAAGACCTCAACTGCCACTTTGCCACAGCCAGGCCAAAGGTAGCTCAGCAGGGCAATAAAAAAGAAAAGTGGCTACTGAGGTTATAGCAAGCCACGAGATGCACTTAGCATTAAAAGAAACAGCAGCATGGTGAATTTGTGATGTGTTTAAGATAAAGGAGATATATCTGGAGGGCAGATCATTGACATAGCTAATGAGTTAGCTGGCTGGCACCAAACCAAGCTAATGATTTATTTGGGCTTTTTCATGACCCTATACAGCCCTCACGTGCCTCGTGTCACATCTTTGCAGGGTGGGGGTTGAGAGGGGCTGCAGAGATATTAGCAAAGTCCTTGTTTTTAGCTAATACAAGGCGTTGAAAGCTGGTAAACAAGGCAAATGAGTCCAAATGAAAGGGTGCCGGAAGAAATGCTTAACATTATAGATTTAGGTCCCAAGCAGTTGTTTCACAGACACTCTGAGTGTAGGACAAGGGACGAAAGGGCAGTGGCATGTGGAGCATTGACGATGATGGATAGGGTGGAGGTTGGGGTGAGCAGATTGTTTCAAGACCAACCTGTAGGAAATTTACATAAATGGGCCGGAAAAAGTCTTTGTTGTGAGCGTTGCCTTCTTGTTACACAGACAACCTCCAGAAATGAATGGTCAAATGGATTTCAATGGATTCATGATGCAAATGAAGTCAAAACCATCCATTGTTTATTCAACAAAGTGACTAATTAAAAGTGCCCTTTCAGTGTGATCCTTCCATTTCATACACTTTGTATACTTATTTAGTTATCTGACAGACCAAACCTTCACAAACAACATGGGTATTCATACAGCTTCATCTAAAATCACATCATCTGTCAAATGTGTATTTCTAGTGATCTGCTGAACTAGTTACTTCATTATACATAACATTAATTGATTCGCGGACATTAAAAATATTATCCAAGTCTGTTCAACCTTTTTTGTCTGTTTTTATAGAAACTCTACCTTATCTGGAAAAAAATAGCTTGTTTCTGTGTTGCTTATTGCAACTGTTATTCTTGTAACCTAATGTTATTCCTGGAAAGGTATGTAGTTCTACATGTATAACCCTAAGTATGTTTGCTACCCATATCGTGCTTGTGTTGCAGGCAGCACGTGGCCAGCTCCTGACTGATGGTATGCGCTCTTTCCCCAGAGCGGCTGGGTCCCCTGGTAGTCTCATTCCCCCCTGCCACAACACTCCCTCAGGGTGTCACAACCAGTGTGTGTGTGTGTGTGTGTGTGTGTGTGTGTGTGTGTGTGTGTTTATATATGCATTCATGTGTGTGTGCTGTATCTTCCCTGTGCAGGTAGCTAACTGTGACAGCTCAGTCCACAGGTAATAGTCATGTGGCTTAAAGGAGGACCCCCTTGGGAAGATGTCCGTCCACCACACCCCAAGGGACAGAGAGAGAGCGGCTAAAAGATGGGTGGATAGGTCAACCAGCGAGGGGTTTCAGAGCTGAGCTGAGTGTTCCCCCGTGACTTGCTCACAACCAGCATTCACTCTACCCTACACAGGCTCTGTCCCCACTGACATACACAAGGGTGTGTTTCTGTTTGTGTACATAACAACTGATTGGGCTTATTTTCAATGCACAGATGGATTGCATACGAATGCTGGGCGACATCTGCCTGCTAATGGTAAGAAGGTCATGATCTGACAAGCGCATGATGAATGTCTGCTTGAGCATCTATTCCCTGCTTCCAGTTAGTCTGTATGAAGCTCTGTGGATGGCTGGCTGGGAACACAGCCATTCCTTTGGGTTTGGGAACATGGCCATTTCTAATGATCCAATTTCTAATTCTTCAAACAAGCATCTCCTCACATCTGTACACAGCAAGCATAATGGCTGTATAATAACAATGCATCCTGATCACACTCATGAACCACAATTACCAATATGTTTTTCTCCAAAGAAAATCCATACTGGAATTCAACAATTATTGTGACAATCCTGGCATGCTTATGCTTAAGGGAAAACAATCATCATCAACTATGGTTCAGGTTAGGCAACTGAAAAATAAAAATAAATGCTTGTGTCCTGCATGAAATCCCTCCAATACTCCAACCTCCAGACCTTTAGTTTCTGTGGGCTTCTTCATGCACAAGCACAGAATGCTGGCATTGGATAAATTATAGAGTGTGGAATCATATAATATGGACGTAATTTCTTGAATATCTGGCTGCTGCAGACTATTGTTTTAGAGGTTCAAGGTTTAAGGCACTACAAATAATACATAATATACATATCCATGTAATGTATTATTTATATAATGATACTTCATTGCTCCCCTCAGGAGACAGGATTTCTTATGACTTATAGGTTCTTGAACCTTTGCGGCTCAACAACAGATTCACACATTTTTATTGTAGGGGTTTATCTTTCCTGTTACCTGTGCATAGACAGGTGGTGATTTGGTAGCCTTACTCAAACTGTCGAGGATTATAGCAGGTGTTTGCAGGATTCTTAATAGCTCCCATGTGCCCGGACATGCCGTGGCTTACACTCACCTGTAAGTGTGCATTCATGGGACGGATCAAGGTGGATTTGCACGCATGCTCTTCAAAACTTTTTTTTTTATCTTTCCAGACAGACGGTGTGGATGTTGAAGGGAATGGGAGGGGAAGACACTGTTGGGTTGTCTGTTCTTCAAGCCCACCACACAATTTGAGTCAGACCGTTTACTTGGTCATGGAAACATTCCTAGTCATGTGTCACGGGACGGCAAGACCTCCCGAATCTTCCGCTGCGTTGCCAACGAACCCCATTAAGAAAACTCTCCGGCAAGGCAACACAAACAAGATTCTCTTCCTCTTGACACTTCTTGTCAGGGCTGCCCTTTATCACCCTCGCCGTTCTATATGAAGGGAGGCCTATCTTTGGAATATCAATTGACATCATGTACACATTCCTCCTACCAGATGCTCCCTTGTGATATGCTGTGTGTGTTCCCCCTTGCTATGTGACTCAATGGGCTGCTTTCTTCTTTTGTAGCATCCCCCCTCCATCCACACACAAACATATAGCCCATGTCAGCCACAAAGTCTATTCAGCTGATGGAGACTGCTGGCTGAGGGGTAAAAAGCCACCACATGATAGTGGGTCCAGCCCCTCGCAGAAAACCACCTTTGCTGTCTGAGGGGGAAACAGACAATGCTTTGTGGACCATATAGAGGGAGTCTACCCCTTCTATTAAAGGCACTGACGCCCAGCTGCTTAAGCACGTCGGCCAAACTATGGACCATTGTTCCACGCCTGCCTGCTTTAGTCACATCCCTTCCTCGATAGGCCCCCCAGTGATGATCAATGGTCAGGCCTTGCTGAAGTAGCTGAGGGTCTGTGGCACCCCACAGGCCTCCATACTGGGCCCACTCATCCTCTGACTGATCGCCTGTCAATCCCCACCCTCTCCACACCCCTGGCCTGGAAGAGGCACTCGTACTGTCCCTTCAATTTAACCCACACAGCAGGTTATAGACTCCTTGTTACTGGATGCTGGCTTTGTCAGACTACATAGACCTTGTTTTATTCCTCCACGCAGGGGCGGATTGGCCATAGGGGATACCGGGGTAGGCCGACGGGGTTGGGCCGGCCCACCTCCATCACCAGCCGGCCCTCCCTCTGGCATCGCCAGCCTCGATGTTAAATGTACTCTAATAACTACACTCAATATACACTGACTGTATTCACACTCGTGGTTTCCACACCCAGCATGCATCACTACTGATCGTGATCTGTATATACACACTCATGGTTTGGATGTTGCTTGCAGGTTTTCAGAGCTTTTTGGTGATTTTAGGATATTCTGTCTTGATTCAAAATCCAGAACAATATAGATCACACTAATTCTGTCCTCTGATTCCAGTTTCTTTATTGTGTGGTCTTCCTCTGCGGACATTAATTCCTTAAGGCTCTGTAGTTATATGTACAGTATAATCTGATACTATCCCAGAGTTAAATATATTCATCAAGCAAACTATACATAACTTGGAGTGTTACAATAGCAGTATAATTTTATTTCATGTGTCCATCCAGGCAAATTGTTAGTGCCAAATGTTATAAAAAAATATAAAAAAAAATATAAAAAAACAAAACAATTATGATGTGATTTCTAATTGTCCAAAATGATGTTAAGAGCATCGGTATATTTCCGAGTAAGCCACTGACTGGTCGATACGTGTGATGCATTGAGTGGGCCGGTCTGACATTAACTTCCGGGCCACTTTTTCCCCCAGTCCGCCTCCGCCTTCACAGTGAGGTACATTTTTTATTAGCTGAGTTTGCAGGAGATAGGTGTGCACGTTCTTATGTTTTTCATCCCGTCTTCTTTTTACGACAGCCTTTAAAAAACTAATGTCTGTCATCTCATCTGTTTGGTGCAATTAAATTCTTCTTTTAGTGGGTTTGAGAGGAGGCCTCAGCTAACACGTCCATCAGAAGAGGAGCTGCATATAGGAGACATGCTCAGTTAGACCGCATGGTCATAAAGGTTATATTAATGGTTTATGTACCCCACTGCAACATTGTTAATGGCAAATGGCATTTACTGGGTGCTGCAGAGGAAGGCTATTCAATCCACTGTATGGTTTATCTATCATGTCAAGAGCTCAATAAAAAGCCTTCAGTAATATCAAAGAAGACTCAACACAAAGGCTCTACCCCTGGGCTAGGTTTAAAACCTTCTCTTGTGTTCTATGCAACAAAATGAATAGTTTATATTTTCAAAATCCGTCTGAAATTAATCAAATTTAATTCCTCTTTGCGCCGTGCCTAAGTACATGCACACGGACACACAGAGACAAACACACACCATGGTATGTCTGTGTGTGCACACACAAGGCAACAAAGCCATCCTCACACAGTGAAACAAACCCTATTAAAAGAATTTCAGGGGTCGTTTCAAAACTGGCTCTGTGAAATAGCTCACGCCTGAACCAGAGACTGATTTCATGTGCCTATTTCATTGTTTGGTGTCCCTTTATCGGTGATGATGTCATCAAAACGTGTCACCACACCACAGCGGCACCTCTCTGGCTTTACAGTTAAGCAATCCCCACAATGCTGGCTGAATGCTGGAGAGGATAACGATAATGATGATGGAGGTTATCGTGGAGTAATTACTGTGCATGGAGGATTCCGCGCAGTGTGAATGAGTAAAACACCCAAGCGAGAGAGATTGAAAGAGGGAATGAGGAAGAAACATCGAAGGGGAGGGGTTGTGGGGGAGTTGTATCTCTTAATGTGTCGCTTGATTGAAGTGCGTAAGGTTCTGAGCTAATTACATCCAGAACCGCAGCCTAGGAACAGATGCCACACTTGTGCATCAATAAATGCTTATAAGTAACTTATTTAGGGCTGCCTGCCATGCAAGGAAATGGCATGACTTAAAGCACAAGCGCCCGGGGGCTATTCTCCGGCTCTTTGTCTTGTCATCCTGCATCTTTTAAATCTATTCACCGCTTCAAAACAACACAGGCAGACAGCAGGGCACGCGGAGGGGAAAAAGAGAGAAGAGGAAGAAGAAGAAGAAAAAAAAGATACAAATATTCACACTTTGCAGACAGTATTATGTTTGCCGTTTGGGTTGTCTGGCATCAAAGAAATGCTGTCTTCTCTTCAATTTGTGAGCGGTAAAGGAGTGGTGAGAGCGCTGTCTTTAAGGCCAAGCTCCCATTTGATGAAATGCAGCTGTTCTCTAAAGTTTTAAGATAAATATGTTTTGACTTGAGTGTCGAGAGTTACATTAGCTTGACAAGTCGCTGCTATGTTTTATTTAGCGGCGTAGTAAACAGTCAGGCCTAAAAGCCTGAAAGTTGTGTGCAAAAACTGCTTTATAAATGTGTTAGGTGTGAACACAGGGAAAGCGTGTTGTTGTTATTGTTGTTGTTGTTGATTTTCTTCTGGTGGAGCACATGTTGACATGTCATCATCTTGTGAGTGACAGATTCAGACGGACCGGTTGGTTACCTTGACGATTCCAAAATGGAACATTTATAGAAAAGAGTACGTCATCGAAGACAGACCTTAGATTTCTGCAATGATAACAGGCAATTAGTGTTAGCAAGGCTATGGAGCTTTGCTATCCTGTGCATGCATTCGACAATCCACTTGTTTTATCCTTGGAACAGCATTTGAACCATTAGCGTGGTGCTAAACGTTCTTCGTTTTTTGCATTCTATATTTATCTTTAATTGTTGCACCCGTTTTTTTTTGCCTCCTCTCCGGTGTTCAAATATTTTTAGCTGATACTTGATAGAAAAAGACCCAGCGACTGCATGCAATGGTACTCACACTCAAGTAACTCTCTGTGTATGTGTGTGCACTCAATCTCCCAATCGTGCATTTCGTTTCGGAGTGTGTATAGTGAACCTTGGCCCTTTCGCAAAGCTATTTAAAGCAACAAAGCTTGAAAATCATCTGTGTGTAACATTAAGGGCCCCTGCACATTCCCAAAGATTTGCATATAGCGAGAAAGAGCTTCTTCACTCATTACTGTCTCCGCTACATGACGTAAGAGGGCGAAAGTCCCCCTTTATTATGGTTCGCTTCGAGCAGCCTGCACGACTGACCGGTGCTAGAAACAATACAGTGCTTAACACAAAAATGCTAATGCAAGCAGTCCCTCCTATTTGTTCTCCTTTTTTAATGCAAGAAGCTGTTTTGCAATTGATGATTGTCCCAAAGAATAATTAGACAGGTTTGCATCTTTCATGAGATTAATTCATGGGTTTCTAATGTGCGTTTTGTAACCTCTCACTGCATATATTGTGCATCATATTAACATATTTGAAATATGTATGATCTTTAAGGAATATGCCATATGTTAGTAGCAGGCCCTGCACCGTGGGTTGAACCACGTGAAAGCAGAATGCAAATTGCCAAGTTTGATTTGTAATATTGATATTAGAAGCTTAGAAAGGGGTTTGTGATGGAAGTCTCACATGGATTAGTCTGTTTCACATTCACTATAGGCAGATCATAGTTACAACAATACAAGGACACAATCACACATACATTGTAGATCTAGTTGCAGGCAGAGTCAATTTTATTTAAAATCACATGTATATTAACTGTTAAAATGCAGAAATCTTCACATTGTGTATGCATATGTTTTTGTGTGATTTTGTATTTGAGCACACACGGTTGTTTGCGTTGGTGTGCACCTGTATTTGCACACAAACATATATGGGTGCCGTTTGTCTGTGTTCTTGTGAGCGGTCATCCCCTGCATGGACAAGCAAGGAGGTGGAGTGTGTGATGAAAGGGGAGAGGTGATGGAGGACGAGGTGTTGGAAGAAGCTGCGAAACACGGCAGACTTCTCCATGACATCACTCATCCGGCATTGACGATGATATTGAGTCGTCCGCTTCTCCTCTCCAGTACCACCCAAATGAGAGGCATGTAGCAGAGAGGCTATGTATCTCATATACTCTCCTCAGGGGTGGAAGTTCTCCATGTTCTACCGGATGGACCGATGCACTAGAGTCCAGCTGTACCTCCTTAGAAAATAACACTGAACATTAGACTCAAACCTTTTAGTTTAATCTGCAATATTTGGTTACAGAACATCGATTCCATGTTTAATTAACACTTTGCACGTTCGTCCCCAATAACAAATAATAAATACAGGATGTACTGTCTCGAGAAACAGCATCTGCTTTTTCATTAACACTCCATTAAGTCAATTTATGAAATGAAAACCTGGTGTATAAAAACCTTTAAACTGTCAAGTAATCAGACCTGAGGCGTCTTTAGTACCAAAGCAGCTGGAACATACTTTCTCACAGTGTGGAGGAAGTCTGTATAACCAACCACAGTATGTGATGAATACGAAAAAACTGTAATACAAAGTGTCTGATTTCACCTCCGGGGCAGGAGGTGGGGGAGCAGCTCTGTGGAGAGGTACACTATTTTAATGCTTTAGAAATTACCACTCACTATTTGTCGACTTGTTTGGGCAGTGAACAAGCACTCGTGGCAAATACACCTCCTAGCCCCACCCCTCTCCGGCACCCACAGCTGCAGCCACCACCCCCGATCGTTTTGATCTAATTTCCTATTTTTTTTTTCTTCTTCCTTTACCTTTCCTGCTGAAATTGATTTCTGCTTGTTTGGTTTGGCAGTAATAAGATCAACAGTAGGATCATGTTTCAATGGCATACTACCTTGAACCCCAGGCAAATGATTTGTCCAAACTTAATAATGGAAATACTTAGGATGTATTGGAAGATGTAAACAGTAGTTGTAATAAAACAGTGCCGGAAGGTAAGGGCTCCTTTAAGTTGCAAAGCCTTTCCACTTATGTTGACCGTACACACCTCGGGCTCTCCCCAAACACTACGAATAAAGCGTATCCCCATTTAGCCTGGCGAAAAGTCACCCAATAAAAGCTATTTAACTGGAGTGCGGTCTGCAGCGTGGCATGTTCAGCCCACTGCAAAGTTTGACCGCCAATGACAAAGCTGTCAACACAACAGGAAACAGCTAATGGTTCACTACACAGACAATTAGTTTAAGCCTGTCAAACACACATACAGGCACTTTATACTTGCTGTAATACTAAAGTGCTGCTTTTCCTCTCCCACAATACTTTTTTCTATCTGTGAGAGGAGTCCAAAAAGGAAAAAAGGGGGGATTTTTTACGAGTAGCATGTGTTGCAACCCTCAAAATTGACTTTTCTCCTCTTTGTAAACTGTGACACCTGTGAGGAACATTACAATGAGAACACGCGTAAACATTGTTAAGCAGCTGCACATAGAGCGAAATAGTTCTCTCTCACCTTTTGTGTGAATGCTGGCTTACAAGTCAGTCAACATGCCTTGTTCGGGACTACAAGACCTGTTGTACTTTAAGACCTGTCTTAACCTACATTACAGTAAGATCTCAGCCATTTGCTAAAGTAGCCAAACTAGCAATTGTAGGTTATATTTAGCTTTTCAAAAAGGTATATTGTATGTGTGTCAGTTTCTAATTAAACCCTTGGAGAGTTTTGTTTACAGGCTGCCGCCTCACACCTTGTATGCATTGGCCCACTTACATTCCTCAAAGTGAATTAGATTAGTTTCACTCCATGCTGGATGGCAGAGTTACTCCCTGTCTTCTGTCGTAACCTGAGAATCCATCCATTCAGGAAACGCTCCCTCTCCTTTCCCACAGGTTTCTCCTCCATTTTACAAAAGAAAGGATACCTTTGGACACTCAAACATCACCTCAAATGTGAATGTACCTCGACTCTCGTTGTCAATCAGGGACACTATTCTTAACTGTGAAGAGTGTGAGCAGATGTGAGTGGGGAGCTTTCAGAGCTGCTCTTTGTGGCTCTATTGACCCAAAATAGAGCGATTCATGCTGTGTTTAGTTCTGTATCATAGCCACTGTTGTCTGCCGCATGGAGTCCTTGTGACCAGGCCACAGAATCAAGATATAAACGACTTCTCGGTAAGCGTTCTCGCTTGAACACACAAATCGTTCCCGCTCAGAGAAACACAAATTTAAACACAGACAGATTAAACATTTGCAAATTGAACGCACATTTAAAGACGCAAGCACACAAATACATTTAAAAGAATCAATGAACCGAAAGCCTTTCCCGGCCCACTAATGTCCCCTCACCGTGTCTCCTTGCTGTGGTCCCGTGTGTCCTCTGGTTCTCTTGTTGCCCGATGCTGCTGTCTGCTAGCCTCCTGCCCGGTGCTGTGAGACATTCACAAAATGCTTGTTGTCACGTGTAATGCTTGTTGTGATTGTATGTTAGACCTTGGTGTGTTTGGAAATATTTGGATGTGTGCTGCGTTGTTATCGTCTGATTTTTTTTTCTTTTCTCAAGATGCTTTGCCTTTTACCAGACGGCCATTGGGGAAAAAAAGTTGTTTCTAGGGACGTGCCTGGTTAAATAAAGGTTAAATAAAAAGACAAATGTGTGCAACTGAAACAGTGTCATGCCATGCCGTGTGGGCCCTACATGGCAGTTTTAATGCAGCTGCAGTTTGCAGCACTAATTCTTGTGACCCAACAGAGGCTCAGTCAGTGATCCTCCACGACAAAGAAAATATTCATCGTTCAAGTGCAAAGGGACCAGTGTTTCTTCTCTCATATATGGAACCAGACCATGTGATTCTGAACTGTCATCTATGACCTGTTTAAATGTGTTGAACCCTTGGTCGAGAGTCAAAATGGAGACTCTGAAAGTTGTTGGAAATAAACAGCAGGCGGACTCATAAAACACCTGTTTGCAGTACAGAGGCCTGAAAGCAGGAGTTGTTAATAGCCAGCCATAAATCGCTCACTCCATTGTTCTGTCACCAAGTTGCAGGCCTGCATTTCTCTGTAGGATTCATGAGCCAAAACTTTGTTGAAAGTATAACCCCCCCCCCCTCATTTGCTGCTTTGACATCAAACATTTTAAAGCACGCCATGCAAACCTTTGAAACCGGAAAATACGAACTCCTGAGCCGTGATCTGTCACAAACATGCAAATCGCCTTTTGAATTGCAACTCCTTTGCAAGTCATTTGGTTCCTTTCACATAATCTACGTTAAAAAAAAGAAATACAAATAAAACATTTCATCAATTTGAATTTAAAAAATGTGCTGCCTTCTTTTGTGGAACTTCATTTCACGATACTGTAAATTAGTCACAGCTATTTAACGGGCGCTTTTTGGTCTAATGCTGATATTGTGATTAATGTTTGCACGGAGAAAAAAACACGCTGATTTATCAGAATTTAGCTGCTGTTGACCTTTTGTGAGGGCTTGTTGAGCGCCAGCAGAGAGGGGCCTTTTTCCTAATCAGTCTTTTGACAACAAACACAAGCTGTTTGGGCCACAGAAAGCATTGAATGTGTATGTGTGTGTGTGTGTGTGTGTCTGTGTGTGTATTTGTGTGTGTGTGATGAGTGCATTCATGTCTGTGTCACCTGGAGAGCTTGAGTAAATCCCCCACCTCTTTTATTTAAAAAATAAACCTGCGGACGTCTTGGTCGTCTGTGATACGACGCACATGTCTGGCAAACAAAGGAAGAGGCAGAGGAATTGCATGGGGGGGGGTCAAAAAGAGCAACCGCCACAGACAAGTCTGGACGGGACTGGAGGGAGACCTCTGGCCTTCCACCGGTCCTCCCTCAGAGTCTGCTTGGGTGATGGGGGGGTGGGGGGATCAGCCCACTGTAAAAAAAAAAAAAGCTGCAAAAAGACAGCAGGAGGGGGGGGGGGTCTGAACACCTGAGATCAGACCTGCTGATCATCGCCTGCAGTTAAGGGTCATCTCGATATTCATTCTCCTTTCCAGGAGCCGGGCCTCCACTGTGAGGGAAAGACACCGAGTGGGCGAAGAAAAAAGAGAAAGAAGTACAATGGGGACTGTTGTTTTTTTATAGTTTGTTGCAGTTTATGAGAAAGACTATTGTTCCGTTTGCTGTTGTTTTTGTTTCAGACAGATGCCACTTATTCAAAAAAAAGTCTATTTTATTTATTACAGATCCGATTCTAAAAGTCTGGGTGTGAAGACAGTGAGACCACCTCCAGCCCTGCTAAATACTCGCTCTTGTATACGTCTGCTTTAAATGGTGACTGAAACCGAAAAGACGAGGGCCACAGCAGCCTTTTCTGCATTCTCTGTCTAGTTAATGTCGGGAGGCTCTAATAAAAAGCCACCATGTGCCAATTGAGCGCCTACAATTAACAGATTAGAGTGATAAAGAGGTTGCAGGGCTGCAAGGCATGGGGCCGCCTCCACGGGCCCCCAGGGCTCCACGATGGGCAGGAGCAGGAGGAGGAGGAGGAGGTGGGGGTGTGGGGGGAGGGGGGGCTGAACCACTGATGAAGGGCCCAGATAATCTCTTCCTCCCTCCTCCCTCCTCTCTCCCTTTTCCCCTCCTCCTCCCCCCTGTCGCTTCTCCTCCCCCCTCGCCGCCGACCCACCCCACCCAATCCCTCGCTTTTCGTGCCCTGGAGCACCTTTTCGCAAATACCTGCTCAATATTCTAGTTGGGGGTGCATCAGTGGCGGTGGTGGCGGCGGGGCATGTGGTGTGTCTGCAAAGGGGAGATACAACACACACAAAAAGCCGCTTGAAACAAAAAGCGGAACATCTGCTAAAGCGATTGCGAGGTAAATATGTTTGACAATTATTGTTTACAGTGACAGTGGTAACAGTTTCAACACCCAAATCAAAACCCCACCATTTCTCTATTTGCAGTGAAACAGATGGGCCTACAGCGATCCATTAGCAACCTGTCAAACGCTTTATTCTCAACTTACTTTTATGTCTTTGCTTCTTTGCTGTGTGACTGAGCGGAGGCACTATTTGGGCATAATGATTATTATCTATTTGCCCAGCATAAATCAGATACCTACAACTCATTTGTGTATATTCCTTTTTTTAAATCTTTTTTTTTGTCTCGCTCTATACTTTCTATTCCTGCTAGTGTTTACTGTTTAAGGAGAGCCCCTTAAACCCACATGTGTTCCTCCCTCCTCACATATTGTATTATTAATGGCGATACACTCCGCATTGCACTTGAAAAGAACCTGCATAACGATTTTTTCACAAATTGTTGTTTTTGTTTGTTTGCTGCAGCAGTTCAATCTAATACATTTGGGGCATTTCTTATGTGTGTGAGTGAGATGATTCAACGGGGCAAATTATTAACAAGTCGCCTCTTTTATCCTGCCGTCTGCATGTATTCTCACGCTACCTTGAGAGATCAGACTTTGACTGAGGATGCTAATCAAATCAATTGGCATCGGTTTTTGATCAAGGGAGTTGCAACTAGACACCCCTTCCACCATGTTTATATTGTTTTACAGAGCACAGTATTAGACACATTATTAGAAAATAAATGTAAATACTTCATGCTACAGGAAAAGGAAGGAAGTTATTCTTATATGCTTATGAACAAGATTTGAAAATATGTGTGTGTGTGTCTTTGTGTGTGTATACATGCACGTCTGTCACTGTCTGTAAGTGTACATCAACACAGACTGAGGCGTTATCTACTGCTACCCCTCTCACCATGTTCCCCTTGCACTGTACTGCTCTAAATACGCTCAATCAAATAATGTGTTGGGAATAATTAACCCCAGAGCCCCCATTGGTTCTAATTGGCACCTATTAGAGAGCTGTATGATTCCTTGATAAACTCCGAGGAGAGAGAGCAAATGGCAGCAGTGGTGGTGGGCGGAGGTTTGATTGGTAAGCAAAGTGCGGGAGCGATGCATACCGGGGGTAACCAACATTTAATTATCAATGAGGTTTTCGCAACACTTTAGAGGGGCCCCGGGCATCGTTTCCTTCAGTAGTAGTAATGGGCTCTTTTTAATGGAACTTGTGTTAAACACGGTGCTGCCACTGCAAAGCTTTGGCGTTCAGCCCTTAGTTGTGGCTGCTTTAATTTAGGTGACTACTGAAAGAAGACAGAGCTCATTTGGGTTACACACTTGTGAAAGTGTGTACCAAGGCCGTGGACGGAGATAAAGAGGGTGCCCGTGGTGAATTCGCATACAGGCTCCATTTACACGTTCTCATTTGTATCTGCTGTGCGACTTCTTCGTGACGAGGGCTAGCAGAATGATTCATCTCTTTCCAGATTGCATCTAAGAGCTTCAGAGCATTCGGATACGTGTCCTTGTGTCAAAGAATATACCATGTTAGGCTCTCCAGTTAAACTACTACAAATTGTCAGATTACTTTTTTACTTTTGAGCCACATCGCTGGAGCCACGCTGTTTTACATTACGAGTGGCTGAATGTCACTCGAACATCGAAGGCCAGCCGCTGTCAACACAGTCAATACATAATGTGGTTTCCCAATAAGAACAGTGGGAACTTTAAGTCATTTGATTTCTCAGCCGCACAAACTCGTCTCCATCCCATATTTGGTACATTTGTTTATTACCCTTTCGTGTCAGAAATAGTATTTTTTTTAATTTTCCTTTTGAATGTGTGTTTGATAAACACTAGAATGTGTGTTTGATAAACACTTTGGCTGCTCATGAACTGTTTGTCATGAGGGCTCAACATGTTACCGGACTGATCGTGTACTTGGGAGTACACATTGGGAGTTCAAAGCAAATGAATGTCAAGTCGTTTTGCTTCCCGTCCATCATACACAAATGTGCTATTTTCTAATGTCGGAGTGGAAACAAAATCAGGAATGTCTGGCCTTAATTGTGAAGGGAAGGGTTTACATTACAGACAATATTCTAGGAATAAACACACTGACAGTTAGTTGTTTCATTCATTCAAAACCCAACTGCAGCTTGTTGGAAATAATTGTGGAATGTATGAAGCACCATAAGAAGCAGCTGTGCACACTTAATGGCCGGTTTCCATCCATTGCCTATGCACTGAATAAGGACAAAGCAATCACTGCTTCTAACCAAAGGTGACATCAATCATCTGATCTGCGTTTAAGAAGGCTATAATAGACGTTCTGTTTTCTAAAACGAGAACGGTATATGTGATCGTGGAGAAACTGGACTTCGGCCTCCATTTGAGGCCTCAGGCTCGATCCTCCTCTTCCAGAGCACTTGCATTGGGACTAACGCCGGTGTGACGGGGCTCGGGGCAGAGCCAAGCCCAAGTCTGACCCAGTTTTCGGGGGGTTCCTGGTAGCAGACGGCTGGGAGTCTGAGGGTGAGCCTCCATCAACACCAGCTCCTGTAATCTGGCCTAGCATGTGCCAATCAAGCCGAACACGATGACAAGCTCATGATGACACGGCCATCGTCCTCTCTCTTCTCTTTGCTCCTCGGACGTCTCAAACGCAGGAAAACATCCCAGTGATTATGGCAACTGGCATGTTGAGTTTGGCCAGAACCTTGAGATTGACAATGGAGAGACAACATGTTTGTGAGCTTCGCAAAGTGTATTGGGAAAGGTTGAGGTTTTTGGCAGACAAGTGTTCGATGGTATTAGATGAAACTTGTTTGTGGAAGCAAACCATCAGATCACATTTGAATCCGGAAAGCTTTCAAAAACCATGAGTGAAAAATACAAACAACTTTCTCGAAGTTAAAAAAAAAATATATATATATATATATATATATATATATATATATATATATATATATATATATATATATATATATATATGAGCACATTCAAAAAAGTAAACACACATAAGAACTTGAACACATACTCCAACTAGACTACATTTCATAATAAAGCCTCATGCAGGTTTGTCCTTTTTGTTCTCCTCCATTTTGAAAATATTGTTTTTCATTTCCCATCTGTCATGGGAATCCTTTTTCTGGACACTCACATGTAAGAATACTGGGAAAGAGAGAGAGAGAGAGAGATAGTTAGTATGAGACACAGAGGGAGAGAGAGCAGCACATCTGACAATCCACTGGCATGAAAGTGAGCCCCTCAAGCTAACAAATTCAGAGGGAAAATTACAGTTTTGTGCGTTTGTGTCAATATGCATGTCAAAAGGTAATTGGGAAATTGTTCTGCAATGTCAAGTCCTGTTGGCAGTGTTTAGCCTGTGGTAAGATCAAAACCATTTCTTCACAGGCTCCGAGAGGCCAGACCAAGCTCTCTAACTCTCTCAGTCATGTACAAGACTCTCTTTTTAAGCTAATAATGTGGCTGTTTATCGTAAAGTATACATTGTTATCAGCTGCTCACAGGATCTGCTGAAAATGACCCCGAACAACTGTAACGCATCTCCGCACTGCCGTGACCAGTTCATAATGTGAGATTAAGTTAAGCTAACAAGCAATAAAGATGGACACAGTGAGAACAAGGCTTTTTCCATCATGGAACTCACACAGATGATTTGGTGACACTGCAATACTCGCATGACGGTGAGAAAAGGAGTCTCAAAGAACGACAATTATTTAAATGTATCTTATTCTGTTAGATATTATATTCTTTAGATTTTTAAATGAAAAGAAAAATAAATGCCTGAAATTGCAGATCAAAATGTAACGACATAGATGTCATGTTTTCTTTTCTTTTTTCAAGCAATAGGATCATAAGAAAGGACTGTCTTGCATCTATTTTGTATGTGTTATAGAACCTGTTATTCATTCAGTTCCAAATTCTGTTTCATTATAAGATAATAATAACACTGGATAAGTGCACAAGGGTCACTTGCTTTTAACAATATCGAAATGCTGTTTTCCGGGTTTTCCACTTTATTATGCGTGGCATTGCAGGCTCAACAATGGAGCCTCTTTAGCATGACAGAAAGTAGAAAGATATGGAAGACAGACAGAAGAATTACAGCTGAGAAAAAACTAAAGGGTAATGATTCGGCTATGGTCCCGCCTGTTTAGTCACACTTCTTCATGCATAGACAAATAATTGTCATTTGTTGTCATACAAATAAGTCAAAGTGTCGAGAGCAGCAACCCCACACGGAGTACATCTTGTCAATGTGTCCTATGGAGTTCATTTCACATTATTCTTAATTTAGAGTGTTTAGTGGACATGGATGTGTGGTACTATATGTTCATCCAACTAATTCCAAAAGAGCCAAAGGAAAAAAGGGAGGAGAAAAAAGTTTTCCAAATAATAAAGAAAGTTTTTTGTTGCAATGTAACACTCACCATCACTTCAGTGACCCTTTACATTGAAGAATAAACTGCATAAGCGTTTCTGTCCTTGATGAAGTTGAAACGGTCTGACCTGAAGGCAGACGCATACCCATATGGACAGAATGGGCCCTGTCACCTGGAATTACAGTTTTAGGACCCTATCAAACTGGAAGCTGCGGGGCAAGAGGTCCACATTATGTTCAGTGCATGTGTCCCGTTTCGTTATACATTGCTTCCACTTCTTTTATTATTTCGGGAAACAAATAGACAATTGTGTATAAGAACAAAACAAAAGTATATTTGTCCTGAGATTCTGAAAACAGACATTCCGACGCTATAAGCTTTCCTCCTAAAATCTGTTTTGTTTCTGAGCAGCTGGATAAAATAGTGCGTCCAACAAAATGCGTAGGAGTCAGAAAGTAAGAAAAAAAACAGCCTTTCTGAATAACAACTTCGGGTGAGTTTAAAGTGACCTTATATATATATATATATATATATATATATATATATATATATATATATATATATATATATATATATAATATCCCTCCCTCTATATATGTGTATATATATATATATTATTATTATTATTATTATTGATAGTAATATCAGTAGTGTTGTTGTTATTTAAAAAGTTTCGTTTTAGGCGTAAGGGTGAATAAATATCCAACCAAATGATCATAGTCACAGAGAGAAAAGGGACACAGAAAGAGAAAAAGAGAGGGATGGAGAAAGAGAGGCATGGGCGGGGAGGGGGGGGGGGGTACCAATCGTTAAAGGGCCAAGCCGGTGAGTTGATTAGGTTCGGGAGAGAGAGAAGCTGCTGCGGCTTTCTTTGCGCACAGACAGAGTATAAGTCCTTTATCATGGGGAGGCACCGGCGTGGCCCCGAGCTATTGCTGGCCCGAAGCAAAGTACCAGAGAGAAGGAAAAGAGAGAGAGAGAGGGAAAAAAGAAAGAAAGGGTGGGGGTCTATCATCAAACTTCATAATAACGCTTGGGCTTTGCCACAGCTGCGCAGTGACCCTTTTATTTTGCTGTGATGGAACAGATAGCTCACTATGAAATAGTGTGAAATTATCATGTCTATTAATTCAGTCAGACATCCACGGCTCTCCGCTGCTACCCCCGCGCCATCCCCTGCCCCTCCCCCAACCCTGTCTGTCTGTCTTATTCCATCTCTTTTCCGTGATTTCCTGGCAAATGCTCCATTTTACTGGAGTGAATTTTACATCGTCGATTCTCAGAAAATAAGGCAACGAATGTCACGTGGTGTCAACGCACCGGGTGTCTGTTTATGCAGCACACAGCAACACAGGCCGATGTGTACGCGCTCATCTGGCTGCGATCCACACTTGCAGGAAAAACTTTGAATGTTTGTGAATTCAACAGAAACAGACAATTTTGTTTCCTTACATAATCCAGTTTTAATAATAAACCCAATCATTTAAAGTCCCATAGAACCGGATTGAATATGTTTCTCAAATGTTCCATTCATATTCACTTATTCTGTGAAGTTAAATTCAGTAAGTCAATCTTTTTATTTTTTATAAGCATTATTACTCTTCTAATTATTATTATTAATAGTATTATTATTATTATTATTATTAGTTGTAGTATTGTTGTTATTATTATTATTAATATTATTAATCGTAGGAGTAGGATTATTTTAAGTATAATTCATATTATTATTTGTATTATTATTACTATTATTATTATGAATGTGGTTATTATTATAACTCTCATTATTATTATGTCATAATGATTTTACTAATGTAGAGTAGAGCTTGCTTTAAATTGGCCCTCAGCATTTTAGATTCCATCCAAACGCCTCGAGGTTTCAGTAACATCTGTGAAACTCCGCATGTCATGTCATTTGTCACTCCATTCTTGTCTCTGACAACACATCACAGCCATTGCTCTGCAGTAAACAATGCACCTTATGATCAGCTATATGTCCACTTGGTTTGATGACCAAGCATGTATACCCTTCTTCTGAATAATGCTGGTCTAAAATAGTCACCAACATTTTAATTTTAATTTTGTCATTGCTCATGCGACCGTTTTGCCAATAAAGCCTTCCAGCGTGGTGCACTGTCAATATTAATGAAGATGGCGCTCCAAATGAGATGACCTGACAGCAACAGCAAAATGAGGGGGAAATACAAATGTAAAAAAAGAAAGGATTTTTAAAGGATGTGTCTGCGTGCTTATGAAGCGTGGGGTTCTGGTTTGATAAAAGGTCTGGGGTTTGATACACAGAGAGCGAGAGAAAGAGAGAGAGAGTTGATTGAAATGGCGTGTGCCTGGCTGACGGGAGCCAGTGAGGGACAAAGCCCCTACGAAGCCACGGCCACTCGAGCAATTATTCCTCCACGCTGCATTTGGATTAGTGCAATGGAAAGAAGCATATGTTTGGCCCGGGGCGACACTCCCCCCCTGGCTGACTGCAGAGGATGCAGGGAGCGACACAGAGAGTGACACACAGTGAGAGAGAGAGTGACTGAAGCTACAATATAAAACTGCATGAGCCAAGTGCAGAAACATTAACACAATTTGAATCCGCCTTTTTTTCCCATAAATTTGGGGATACACAAGCCCATGGAGTTCCAACCCGTAGACCGAATGGACTACAATGATGCCTGTCAACACACAGTATTTATTGTTCATTAAAGCCTTTTAAATGTGTCAAAAAAAATATATATAAAGGCGTGTGTGTGAGAGAGAGAAAGAGAGAGAGAGAGAGAGAGAGAGAGAGAGAGTTTGTTCGTTCTTCCTTGCAGACGTCAACCAATCAAACGACTCTATTTTTTGTGAATGAGCCATATTGCAGTGGAGTTATTGAGCAGCGCCTATCATGAGCCCTTTTGTTTATTCAAAGTCACTTAATGTTTGCTAATCGATTACCTAATGTCTCAAGTAATCAAGGGTGATTTGATGATTTGGTGGAGTCGTTGACCTCTCTTGGCTTCTGAGCTCTGGCTCACAGAAGTGGGCAAGGGGCCCATTGGGGGTCAACGCCATGCAGGCGTGGGGAGGGGGTTGACGGCTCATGTCAGAGTTGAGGACAATTAGCCATTTTGTGCTTCATTGCTATACTTTAAAGTCATATAATTCGATTGCACCCATAACCGTATCAAATGTCATTGGGCGGAACCCTGCGTCTTGTCCAAGCCACGTACAAGCCGGCGGTTTGAAATGCGCCGTTAGTAACACATGAGGTACAATAGCTGTAATAGACGGGCCTGTGTTTGCAGAAATGGTGTCGATAAAGTAACCATCTGCTCTCCATCATAAGACGGTATTTCTGGAGCATCAACATGTGAAGTCAATTAAATCCTCGATCAGAGCATCTCTGATCCAGGAATAAGGAGAAACTTTACTGCATTGTGTGGACACTAATCCGTTTTTGTTTGTGTTTTTATCAGTGTGGCAATCATCTTAAAACAATGATGTCCGACTACTTCAGATCCCCGTGATTACATGTCAGAGGGACAAGCTGGGCTTAAATCAAATTCCCATCACACCAATCTAACATCCGTGGCAGTGCGCTCCGTCGATGCGCGTGCACGCTGCCCTACATCCTCCCACGCAGGCCGGCGGCTCCGCGGCGTCGCCTGCGAGCGTCGCGGTGCAGTCCGCTCCCGGCTCATTTGGGCCCCGCGGACACTCCTTTGGACCAAGCGATGCCTTCCACGGCTTCCACTAAATACCTTCTGACCCCGAGCCCGTGCCTACTGCCGGCGGACGGGCCGCGTGCACATGTGTACGGACTGATGAGCGCAGCTGGAGGGAGAGGAATAGTTACGTGCGTGCTCGACAGACAGTGATCAATAGAAGGCGATATAGCCTGAGCAACAACAAAAAAGAATAGCCTGAAAAAAAGATATAATACATTTGCACACGAGCATCAGCTCTGAATTAATCCTCAATGCAACGGTCGGTGAAGCTGTAGATTTAAAGATTGGAGCCGGAAGAAAGTGTGCACACAGAGAGGTGGTTCAACTGAGTCTGTCTGTTTGGCCTTCATTACATCTCTGCTACTAATTATAAATATCAGCCGCGCCAGCCCACTGGACCTGCCTTTCCCAGCAGAGGGATGGACACAATGACATCCACACTTCGTGCGCATCGTCATCATACAGACGAGACCTAATCGCAGCGTGTGGGCTATCACTCTAACCCCTATAGCATCTATTTCATTTCGCGTATCCTGCAGAATATTTCATAACAAAAGGTCGAATACTTATTCATTATTATACGGGAATCAGCTGTAATTGCTTTAGTTGAGACAAGCAGTTATAGTTTGAATTAGCCAGATTGAGCTGGGTAATGCTGAATGGCTCATCAAATGTCACCTCCTTGTTTGTTTATTTTTTTTATTTAGCAAATTACTTTTGCTGAGAGGGAATACAACAAAAATAAATATACCTGTTTAAGATCAAATGTGGGTACAATTACAATTTTGTATTAAAAAAGGATATGTAAATTATCGGCTGGTATCAGTGTAAATAAACAGTAGACAATGGGATTTGGAGTTTCTTTAACACTCCAATTCCATTACACAGAGAGACACAATTACAGGCCTTTCGATCTCGTACTAACACACACACACACACATATCCACCATTGTCACAGACACCCCTATTTCTAATGCGTTAGTTTCACCCTCAATACCCTGTTTTCATTCAAGCAAAACGCCGATAAATTTATTAAACAACATTAGCATTAATGACACACGTGAGGGGGCTTCCTTTTTTCGCTAATACCGATGAATGCTGTTTTAATACGATTGTTTTCCCTTAAAGTGACTATTTATGCGCCCCCCCCTCCCTCCCCCTCACATCCACCATAGCAGGAGCAGCCGGGTAGTCTCTCCCCTTTATGAGTGAGCTATTGTGCCTGAGGACAGGATCCCACACACAATCTGAAGACTGAGCCAACAAAAACAGGGCCTGACAGACAATGCCTCGCTTCACCTGCTCCAGCACTGTGCATCGCAATTATGCCAAGGACATGTACAGTTAGGCTTCATTCACCCTCCTGCAAAACAACTGCCTCAGAATTAAACCAGGGATCGAAAGTCATGCAGATAATAAATATGGCTGCTGAGGAGATTGGAAGAGAGGAAAAAAGGAGGAGTGGAGAGGAGATGAGGAGGGGGAGGATGAGGGGGGGGGGGGGGTCAACCAGTGTTACAGTATTTCAAACTGCATGCGGGTTACCAGACAGTGAAATGGGGGAAGCAAGAAACAACAGCAAGATGCATATACATCAACCAGACTGATTCATGCGCCAGACCAGATTGATTTGGAGCTATAGGTGCCACGCCATCAATATACAATCAAGCTCAACTCAAATGTTATGCAACGGCATGCTCTCTGCAGCTCTGCACGCAAAATAAAGCAAAGGCCACCATCAGATTTGCTATTACAGCCCGCGTGATGGCCACATTTATGGACTCACTCAGCCAAACACAACGGAATGAGACACAATACCAGCTCTGAGAAGGGGGATTCTTTATGAAAGTGTTATAGGCCTAATTATATCACGGAATATGGATTAAAATCCAGCATACTGAGCGCTGATTGTTCATTGATTACACGGAGAGGCAAACAACAAATATTTGATGCATGTCTTTGAATAAGACTCCAGCACAGAATAAACGGAGCACAGCCAAATATAGCCTATAACAACCAAACATTGCACACCAGGCCTATATACATCTCAGAGGGTTTTAGCTGGAGGGGTGGCGCTGCACTTCAAACGCGAGTGTATCCATTGTTGTGAGCCATTTGGCCTGCATCAGATCCTATGCTCTGAACTAGGGAGTTTAAAGTAAGATGTTTTTTTTATTATACTTGAGGGAAACAATGAGTTCAGCTGCTTATTGCAAGGAGCAATCGTCAGGGGAGACTTAAACTCAATTACTGTAGCCATTCAGAATGGAGGGAAAAAAATGCTAAGACCAAAAGGGAGAAAAAAAGGCAAAATCCACCGGGGCGTATCAGGCAGTGAATAAAAAATTAAAAGACATGAATAAATATCGAGATGAAGCGTATCAAATATTTATTTTTTTCTGGGCAACAAAGGACTATAATACATTGACAGGCATGGGAACTATTGCCAGCACATGTCTATACAATACAGCTAAAACCGCCTCCAATTTTGGACATTATCGGACATAACAAGATATCAGGTGGTCCCAAAAAGTGTTTTTTGAATGTCTTCCAACATTTAAAAAAAGACAATATTCCATTTATTGCTTTTATGGTGCTTCAAGGAGAGAAGAGGTGAAACGTATTCTGATTGGCACAACACATAAAAGCTTGTATAAAAACGAAAATAGGAACACAAAAACAAACAGTTCTCCTCAGGGTGTCACCATATGCTCCGTCTCAAATTTAGAAAACTGAATAAGGATGATATATATAGAGAGAAATGGAAGTTTATTTCTATTCAATTTGTTCACTTGCTTCAATGTCGCCTCAACATGCTACAAGAGGGCTGAATTGAAATATCCCAGAGAAAGAAAAAAATACCCCAAACTTCTGTTTTCTAAGAACCATAAAATCACATGAAGAACTAACCGAATATTCAAACCCACTAAAACAGGAGGCACCAGATAAATAAAAATTTAAAAAAAGAAGTTTCAACAGACGCACCATATTTACAATTCCCATTAAATTACACATAAATAAATATATACATACATGAACACTGATTCCCTTATATAACCGCGAATCGTGTCGAAATTCAAAAAGTTCAAGTTGGTCGCTTGGAGAGAGTGAGAGTCTACAACTGAAGTCATGACATGGAGCTCTGTGGAATTTCTCTTTGTTTTTCAAGTTTATTATTCACAATACTGATAAGAATTCATCCTCTTTTCGCTTCGTTTTTGTCACAATCGTAAAATTGAGATATAGAGGGGTCGCTGGATTTCAGTCCATTCGTTGCAGCTCATAAAAAATAAGGGTAGTACATAAAAAGTCCTCTGGCTGAGGCAATACACCTTTTCCTCGCCCTGGAGCTGTTCCTCTGCAGCTTTTTTTTCTTTTCTTTTCCTTTTTTAAAAATAACATTTCATATGATTCAGGTGTTGGAAGAAGGAGTAGGAGGAGAAGAAGAGGAAGAATACGACGACGAAGAAGAAGAAGATTTCTCGCCGTCGTGTCCTCGTGAATCCAAAGTGGGATGTAAAAACAAAACATGTAAAACCGCGCAAGATCAGGAAGTGGCACGTTTAACTTTATCAATAGTATTTATAAGGTATTTATAATATTTATATTGGATGGGTGGGGGCCGGGGCGAGGCGGAGGGGCGCGGGGCCGGTGCAGAAGAAAGGCCCTCGGGTGTTGGCCCTCGGTGACGGTGGGATGGAAACATCACTTTCTGTGCTTTTCGTCTTTGTCTCCGCCTTTAGTGCCGTTATCTGAGTGACTGTTGGGGTTGTTGTTGAGGTACATTTTGTCCATGGCTTTGACAGCCTCGGTCAGATAGTTCTGCAGAGCCGTGACTGCCGCGCACAGTGCCGGGGTCCCGAAGCCGTGCGAAATTAGACTGAAGTGGGTCAAACAGCTCTGGATTCCCGGTTCGAGAATGGGCTGCGGCCGAGAGTTCCCGAGCGGCGAGCGGTCCTGGGACAGCAGGTCTGTGAACTCTTTGCAGACTTGCCTAAAGAGATTGATAGAGCGGCGCGTTAATGACCAAGCCAGAGTATCATAAATCCATTGCATGCATTTTAATGTTTAAAAGAAGGTGGAATCAATAATTAAATAAAACTGGGTACGCTGCAAAACAAATCGCCATGTTATATAATCAGTCAGTGCAACTGTTGTCAATTCTGGATTATCAGAAAGGGGGAAAGTGAGCAGCCACTGAGGTAAGAGCCTGTTTCTGCAAATTAACTGGTTTCAATCATTTTCTTATTTTTGTTCGACAACATTTATGAGAGGACTGAAACTGTGTTTTTTACTCTGCTTTGTTTGCACAATGTATCACTCGGCTAAAGTAAATGTCCGGAGGCTACGAACAGGTGGAAGTTCATCTCTGAGCTCAGTGGCTGGAGATCTTGCTTTTATTAAGAGGATTTTAAGAGTAAACATGAGTCCAAATGTTCCAATGTCAACTTTGAACTTCAGTAGCTGATTATCAAATATGCATAAACATATACAACGATACTGATAATCAATGCTGTTATTCCCCCCAAGCACCTTTCTCTATACATCTGGCTTATTTTGCAGGACACTGCAATGTATGTAGAATATTTTAACTCGTATTAAACATTTGATTTCACGTTTCTATTATATAACTTTACGTATAGCTTTAACATTTTTTATAACACTCAAAAGGTCTGTTTGATTATAGCAGCCTGTTATTCATATTACATGCATGTTTCAGTTAACAAAAAATATACAAAGTAACCAAAACCAATGGGAGTGCTGCATGTGAACCAGCTCTGTGTCAACGTCGGATATAATGTGTGAGGTAAAGGTTCCACATACCAACAGCAGCACATTTATCTGCGCGAGAGGTGTTTTAATTATGATGTAATGTTGCATCCCACTTGTAGCCCAAATAACAAGAAAATAAGTGTCCAAAAAAATACCACAATTGGCAAAAATGTAGCATTTAAAGGTGTGTGTGTGTGTGTAAAAATAAAAGGCTATATTAATTAATAGTTGGCGTACTAATGGCCTGATGTTGTTTTTTTATCATGAACACACATCTCACATATAAATGTTTTTATTTGTTCAAAAAACACTTTAAATAAATTATGACACGCATGAACAATTAGTATTTTAGTAAAATACCCCAAATAAATAATGAGTTTCCTGTGTGTGTGCGCGAGTGTCAAATAAACACACCCACACCCATCCACACACACACAAACAATGGCACAGGCTGCAGTAGTGTGACAACGTGAAATGTGATAATAGCACTTACTTTGTGGCCAATAACATGTTTTTTCTTTGGACTTGTTCGTTTGGGTCGGAATGCTGACGGTTTACATATTCAGCTACTGCCTTGGCTGGAAACTCGGTCTCGCATACATAACCAAAATCCCTGGCAAGATGAACCGCTTCGCCTGAGAAAGAAGAAAGAAAAGAAAAAAAGGATGAATGTGTTTGCTTATTAAATATGGTTACATCAAATTCAGAGCAGTTCACACACTCCCTGGACTAACACATGATTAATCTGATCTGAGCAGAGCGTCCAGACAGCAGGGTTAAAGCACATGCGCCTTCACAACAACACTAATGATGATAACACAAAAAGTACCCTAGGAATAATAATTAAATAACAATAATAAAAACAAGCCTGCGAGCTGTCAATACACGTCAAGCTCTCTCTCTCTCTCTCCCTCCCTCTCTCTCCCCCTCTCTCTCTCTCTCTCTCTCTCTCTCTCTCTCTCTCTCTCCCTCGCTCGCTCGCTCTGTCCCTCTCCCCCTCCCCCTCTCCCCTTCATACCGTGAGAACGGTCAAAGATGGCGGGAGGGAAACATAAGTGGTTATGAAATATAGACGGAGCGTCATGCTTAACACCATGTCATTGATTACCAATGTCTGCACATTATTGAAAGTCCAGCAGATCACAGAGGCATGGGGAAGCTATTTGAAACGGCTATCCCTAAATCTCACTTTACATGCTGATCTAGGAGCATCACAACTTTCATTATGTCCGAGCTCTCTTCTCTTGTTAGTTTGAATATTTAGGTCGGTTCTTCTTTTTTTCTTCTTCCCCCATGTCTTTTAATTTCCTGAAGCAGTTGACTTTTTTACTGCGGGGCTTCCTGCCCATAAGCCTCCACTCCGGAAGAACGCATGCGCCAATTAGCATCAAAGCTCAAGTCCAGTAAACTCATTTCCATAAAATGGAGCGGATCATAAACAATGACAGCACTTCAGTGTCCCTTCACTAAACAACCGGCTGCCTTCTCCCACACTCTGCCGTCCACCACACGTGCCACCACCCCTCTATTACCCAGAATCATACATTTCGCAGGCTCATTACAATACAGCAGCACATTTATATATACGAAGCACAATGAACATTGCATTTGGCCCACTCCTGCAATAATGATTAACAGGGACCAGTGAACCATCCCAGGATTTCACCTTTGGAAACCCACAGCACGCAAAATACCACTGCACTGAATAATAAGGTTCAGCTCTGCGAGCAAAATGGATTCATCCATTCGCGTAAAATGCATCTTTTCAGCGCGCCACCATCGACTAATTTATTCTTTAATAGGCCCAAAATACACTGCCCCCACCCCCCTCCTCCCTCCATTTGCATGCAACAAAACTCTTCACGGACAACCAAAGAATGGGAAGCTATTAACGAAATAATTAAGTCACCATTAAAAAATCTGCCCTGCGCTGCCATCACCATGGCTGTAATAATGTTTGAAACAATGCAGGGTTAATAAATCAATCGACTTCTCATCCATGAGGTGAAGCAACTCAGCGGTGCCCAATAAACAAGCAGCACTCAATAATTAACTGGACTTCAACACAAATTCATCCAGTGTATAAACTAGGCCAGCCGTGGTGGACCTGCAAGTGGGCTCTGAAAGCGAAGGCCAACGCCACTAGAATCACCAGTCCCATTCTCTCTCTCTACACACACACACTCACACACACACGCACACACACACACACACACACACACACACACACAACCACAGGGACACACGCACACGCACACGCACTCACTCGCACACATGCACATCCTTCATGCTTTATTACTTGCGAGGCAAAGTCAGTCCACATTACACGGATGAGCGCATATGCTGATTTCCAACACACAGAGAGAGAGGGACAGAGAGAGAGAGAGAGAGAGGGGAAGGGGGAGAGAGAAACAGTTTTGAAGCACCTGGTATCGCGGGAGCAACAACGTGATTTACAGCTCACGACTTACCTTCGACTAGTGACGTCAGCAAGGTGACGTTAGCTGCCTTGCGTCTGCCTGCAGGTAGATTCAAGCCGATTTTATCCAGCTTCTCCCTTAAGGATCTTCCTCCATTCTTAGACTTGGCCCTGTGACAGAAGATAGCAGACAATTAAATATATTAAATATGCAATACTGTTGTTAACTTATGAGAAACTGTGGTTTGTATTTACACGAAATAAATAATATACATGGGGTGAAATATTTGTAAAGATGATGTCCTTTAATTAGTATGATATTTCCACAATGCTTACATGATATTTACATCATATTTCAGCCAGTAAATGTGGCTCAGGTCTTGGTCACAAATTAAAAGGTGAATGGACTTAATTTGGCTGGCTTTGCCCCCCATTACTATTCCCCATAAACGCTATAAATAATACTAAAAGAGCCAAGCCGTTTTACCATCAGACAAATACTGTACAAAATGAATAAATAAAGCCCTACTTAATAGGCAGTATTACTGGCTGCGTGTCTACAGCCCTTCAGTAGACAGTTCACTGGAGACCAATGTTTTCATGTGTAATGCCTGCACTGGGCCTGTAGAGCTGCGCTTGAAACAGACTAGGCCCACATTAATTTGAACGAGAGAGAGTGCGAGGGAAGTTAATATGGAATTTAACAGACCCCTCCTGCTTTAAATGCAGGAGCTAGGTGTCATGGTTGGTCGATTTTAATTATTCTTGGTACAGAGGAGAGAGAGAGAGGGAGAGAGTGGGAGAGAGAGAGAGAGATGCACGCTCACAGAGAGAATGGAAATGGATTGGAGGATATAGTTCACACTCACACACAGAGACACACACGGGTACAGAGAGAGAGAGAGAGAGAGAGAGAGAGAGAGAGAGAGAGAGAGAGAGAGAGAGAGAGAGAGAGAGAGAGAGAGAGAGAGATAATATTTTTTTTGCAGGCTTCCAGTCAAACTCACCTCCTCAGCACCCCGCCCAGCAGAGAAGCGTTGAGGCACTCGGGCGGCGAGAGGCGTCTCTGCACCTCTGCCACTGTGACCTTGTACTTTGATGTGGAGCTGAGGAGGGACAGGCGACCCGGAACCGAGCAGAACACCTCGTTGGGGTTTACCACCCCTCCAAAAAGACCGTCCTTATTTAGGGGGATGGCGTTGATGTTGTTGTTCTTGGATAAAGACACTGGACCTATAGCCAGGGAGAGGAGAAGCGTGGTGGGATGGAGAGAAGGAGGGAGGGGGTGAGACAGAGAGAGACCGTGCTCAGTGAATTTCATGCAATGCAGAGCCTTAACTAAATGAGAAGGGGGGGGATTTAGGCCCCGGATTTAGAGTTTAGCACCACATGTGTACACTTTCAGCAACGTGGACGTGTATAGCGAAAGCGCCCGGTGCAGGCCTACAGTACAGCATGGCAATATATTAATATGAATAGGAAAAATGTGTGTGTGTGTGTGTGTGCGTGTGTGTGTGTATTCTGGATACAGTAACGTCAGGCATTAGCCGCCATAATTATCGCTACAATATAAAATTGGGAATATTTCCAACGCGTCTATATTCTTTATCTGAAAAAGCAGCGCGGTAAACATCGATATGTGTGTCGACATCTTAGAAGCGGACCGCGAGAATCTCCTCAATCTGAGCGCGCGCTCATTCTGTCTCTGCGCACCAAGGATCGACTCTGCTGCACAAAGCAGCCACACCAACCGAGAGATTTGGTTAAAGTCTACCTATTTGGACATATCCACGATATCTATAGAAAAATCGCCGGTGTGTGATTTCAAAAAGGGGGGGGGGGCACCACGACTGGGCTTTATGCCGTTTTGGTGTGCAGTAACCGGAGACAAAGGGGACTGTGCGCCTTTGGATAGATCACTTGTGACATTAATGGCTCAGGGGAGCCTAATAGAGACAATATGAGTTAAACGAACTCTTGAGATTACTAATATAAGAAGCCAATTATCATGTTGATGCACAGATAGACAGACTCAAAATAGAGGGAATGTGATAAGAAGAAGAAAAGACGGAAAGGGAAAGAAAAATCGCCCCATATCGTTATAATTTGACCTGACACAACGCTGTTCAATCCAAACAGGACAAAAACAGGTCTCCTCGTGCTGTATAATTTAATGTAAACAGCAAATATATAAGAAATAGTATTATCCAAAAACATTCGTTTTATCACACAGTGCTTTTTCCAAGCCGGGGTTTGATTCCCTGCCCAAATGAGGGAAGGAGTACCATCCTGCACACACTCAGACCTCCATCCAGCGCTACCAACTCCCATTTTAAATTAGACCGTGCAGTGTGATCGCAGCTATTGGCTTTCCCTACTAAAGTGCCAGGATCGTCTATAGGCCTGAATCTTTGTCCATCAATACCACGGGCCCACAGAGCCCACCAGCTCCACTCATCTCCCCGCTGCTCTGAAACGCTGACAGTAAATTCCATCAGCGAGAAGAAAAAAAAAAGAAAAAAGGTGCAGCCAGTTTGATGCACTTGGAAACCATGTAATGAAAAATAGGCTACTGCGTATTAGGATCAGTCAGGCATTACCGCATTGCATCGGGGTCTCTCGAGCAGAATGGTGAATGGTGTGCGTGTGTTCGTGTGTGCGTGCGCGTGTGTGTGCGTATAGCCTAGTGGTGTGCAGCTTGCAGAAACATGCGTGATATCTCGGAGGAAATTGCTTACCTTTTTTAATTACAGTCTGGTCGGGAATGTGAATTCCTTGATCATCAACCGACTATGACACACATGCGGAAAAAAAGGGGGAGAAAAGGACAATTTTAGCACAAAGGCAGGAAACATATCAGCCTCAGACCCGTGTCAGTGAACGCAACTCGCGGTGCTGAACGCACGAACAAAGCCTGACACAATTAGCCGCCACCATCACCCAACATGGAGGCTCTCGTGATGGACGCATCACACAGATCACAAAGTCAGACTTAAATAACGAAGCTGTGTCGCCCCATAATCCTGACCTAATTTCGCCCTCATATTGGCTCTACTCACAAGGAAACTTCTAATCTAGATTGGATAGTAATTACGGCGGAGCAGCCTATTAAAGGCCTATGAACTAATTAGAGGATTATTGGTATTTGTTTCTGATTAAAAACTGAGAAGAGTCCTCTAAATAAGAATGAGGGTTATAGACAATGTTCAGCTCTCATTTATCATGCATCTTTAGTAATCGCACAGCTATTACCTAAACTCAATCCACCAAACTCAATTCTCCTGTTCGGGATCATAATGTGATTGTTTGCAGCAGAGAACGACGAGCTTCATCCGTTTTTAAACTGAAAAATGAAATAAGAGTCAGGCGACACGAGGAGATCCGCGTGTGGATATGGTCGCCTTATTATTTATTTATCTATCTTATTTAATTAGATTTAAGCGATAGGAGCAACACGCCATCGAATTTGGCAGCTGCAAGCATTTCCATGTCATTTTTTGAAAAATATATTTTATAAATGAAAATGATGAGGCTTATGTGTGCTTTTTTATTCCAAATAATTATGACAGTATTGAAAAAAATTATGTCGTGCTATTTTTTCAACCATAAAAAATAGCTCTGTTCAGAGACTAACAATTTTAATGCGTGGCATCCTTTTAACATTTATTAGAGAACAATACCAGACATATTAATGATGATAATAAAAACACTTTTAAAAATGTCCAAATAACATAAACAAATAAATAGTAATCTAATTATGAAAGGCAGGTTGCTTGAAAAAATTAGTAGGCTAATAACAATGAATTTAAAATAAAAAATAACACAATTACTGTTATTATTGGACGTGATTATATAAATAAAAATATATACCAGTGGTGGTGAACAATTGTACCATTAATAACGACCCCTTTATTAATTAATTGATATTTTTAACAAAATAGGCAAAGCCAAGAAAGAGACTCGTGGAAAAGCTGCCTCACCTGAACGTCGTCTAAAGAGTGAGGTATTCCATGGAGAGAGATAGAGTCCGACAGTCCCGTATCGATGCCATGGCCGGACGGTAGGAGCACTTCCCTGCGGTACTCCCGGCACAGCTGGTGGGGCAGGCCGCGGTGCTGGTGCAGCAGGCCGCTCTCCTGACTCTGCCTCTGGCCCGGCCATCCCGGGTGCTGCGGCTGCGGCTGGGCGTGCAGTGAGTTGAGGGAGTATGGGTCGTTGACGTGCGAGTAAGGGTCCTGAGACTGCGGGTAGATGGGCTGGTAGGGCGGAGGGAAGTACGGGGGCTGGAAGTCCGAGTTCGGTGTGTGCGAGAGCGGAGGGGCGCTGGTGTAGGGACTCTGGCCCACGCCGCCCAGCTGAGGTAGCCTGGCTGTCCCGTTGCTGGAGCCGTCGTGACGGTCCTGGCAGGGGAGGACAGAAAGAAAATAGTTTAGCATGGATACATTTTTTATTTTTTTATTTTTAAAAACACACAACAGTGAATTATCGCATTTACCCTCTTTGCTTTAACTGCAGAATGCTCTGGGCTGATACTGGGGCAGTATCAAATATGGCCTGAGTCTATAACACGAATTAGACCAAGTGTGGAATCTGAAGGCTATTAAATCTGAACTTGTCCTGGTGGACTTTAAACAATAAACACCCCGAGTTCACGCGACGAATGGGACTACTTGTCCGCAAAGTTTTAGAAATAAAATAACGCGATAATAAACGGGTAGGAGTACATTTTAAAATAAAAAAAACATCGACAATACCGTAGATGGGAATGCCCATAAATAAGCAACCGAGCCATGTTATTATTTCACCACTTCCACAGTGTGTCCCACCGTTTTTAAAGTGCAAAATTCTCCAAATATAAAATCAGCGAAAAGAAGCAGCATCACACATTCGGATAAGCAAACACGACTCGAAGTCATCTGACGCGGAGATTCAGCAACTTACCATCGCGGAAAAACTGTGCACCAACATTTGAAAGGATTTTGGTGTTGCCACTCAAGGAAAGAATAACCAGTTCAAAAAAACACTTTGAGTGTTTTTGGGAGGGGGGGCTGGGAGGGGGGCGAGCAGAAGGAATTAACCAGCAAAAACCACCAAAAAAAATGTAGCCCCCCGAAAAGACTTTCTCTCCGGAAAGATCACGATGGCCCCGGCGATCAGATACGTGCCACAGAAGCAGGACGATAATCCATCAGAAATAAACGGTTAGATCCCCGCTGCCCTTCACGTGGGTCTAAAAATGCAGATATTCGGCGGTGCCGGTGGATTCGGGTTGAAAAGTTTCTCTTGGTAAAACCCTCTTTTCTCCCTGGCTTCTATCACAGTGCTGCCGTCCCTTCGCTTGAGCTCATATTAGCCAAAGAGCCGCTTCTTCGTCTCCCTCTTGGACTCCTAATAGAACGCATTCATGACTATTAATATTGCAGGAATACTTAATAACAAGGAAAGGATGGTCGGAAATCGGGCGTGAAGCGGAGGACGCAACTCAAGGCAGGAGTCTGCGCTTAAATGACGTCCATTGAAAGGAGGAATCAGTATATCTAATCAGAGATGGGGAGAGAGGGAGTGAGAGAGAGAGAGAAAGAGGGAGTGAGACACTGAGGAGGGAGTGGAGAGAGAGAGACAAAAAGAGGGACACTCACTCCCGTCCGACGAATCAGAGAGAGAGAGGGAGGAGGGGGTGGGAGAAGGGGGGTGGGAGGGTGGGGGGGGGATTTTAAAAGGGTCCCAGGGCCAAAGCGCAAAAGTGAAAGAAAGACATAGGAATGACGGGAGGTGGACCACAGACAGGGAAGGAGCCGTGGAAGGAAACAACGTGCACCTCTGAACTGGGTGAAAAATCCAGCACACGGCGTCATGAGCACCGCGCGCGCCTCTTTGTTTTCCACCTCAGACTCCGACAGCGAGCTGTCCTCCATGGCTCTCTTTCCTCTCCTCTCTATCTCCGCCGAATTATTCCACCGGTTCCGGTAGCACTCCCGAAAGGCAGAGTCGTACCGGCTATAACTTTAAATGTTTTGAGAAATATATTCTTAAAAAAAAAGAAAAGTCGATGACAGGGCCGCGCGCATCCGAAGCTCTTGCCAACTTTTTTTTTTGTTTTACACACACACGCGGCGGCTATAAGAGCTCCACTCCCATTCTGCCTATAATCACACGTTTTCTTTTAAATATAATTATTAATAACTAAACACTGGGCTATGACCGGATTTTTATCACGCATTTAATTTGTCTTTGCACCCAACAGCGGTAAAACATTACCTGTAAATATATGTATTTGTTAAACACCACAAAATAACGCAGGAGGTGCCCAGCTTTTGTTTCCCTCCACCCCGCCGTCCCGGTGTCCTCTCAGGACGCCGGTGGAAACACGTTCGACCGGCTCCCGAACAAGTCCCTGATATTAGTGCCAAACTTTGTCTATGGCCATAACAACGATCACTCCACACGTATACAGCCACACACGCATATTCTAACGGCTCATGTTTCCACTAAATTAAAACGGAGAGGTAAATGTCCATGCCATGTGAGCAGTGATGAAGCAGGCTGTTAGCGCGTACACCTGCCATTTAGTCAACATATCTATTTTAATTAAATGCGTGGTGTATAATATTTTTTTTTAGTCCACTTGTCATTTCATATTCGGATACAATTATTTAATGAGAATGTAAAGAATAAAAAAAGAGAAATAACTGATGTGAATTTACTTCATGCAACTAACATTTAAAATAAAGCTATTATGGCCATAATGCAAAATTATTATAATAATTATTTGTAGCAATATTGTTCTTGTTATAATTATCATAATCTTATTATTTTCATTTATATTAGTCCTATCTTCTAATTATAATCTACACAAATGCACAAGAGGAAAAGTATGAAATTAAGAAAAAACACAACAAAATGGATGTATTCCCTTTCTGCTCTTGAATTAAAAATGTCCACTAACAGCTGTCAAAAGAATGACATATTTGTATCAAAACATACAACACACCCCTAAAATGATCACCATAATACATAAAAAAAAGTTAAATTAAATTAAACAAATCAAAGAGGAGCCCCTTACCTCGCAATCTTCATATTTAATGTTATCAGTTAATTTCCAAAGCATTCTCATGGATTGTTGAGGTGGATATTGAGTGGTATCGCCTTAGTCTTGTTTTCACTCAGTGAATTGTGCTCCCCGCTCAGAAAACTACTTTTATTGAAGCTGTGGGCTTCTGTCTGTCTTGCGCTCTGAGGTCTCCCTCTAATGGTGGAAGCGAAGGGCTGGAGCAGCTCTGTAATAACATGGCACAGGGCCTCATTAGCATATCAACAGCCGTTTGATTCCCCCATCTGCTAACACAACACCAATGGACAGCGCACAGGTAAAAACTAAAGCAGCACCACGCTACACATGCTTATTATTATAGTTTTCAGTGAGCTCTGTGTGTTTGCGTGTGTGTGTGCGTGTGTGTGCGTGTGTGTCTTTGTTGAGGGGGGCGGGGGCGGGTGTACAGCCATGCATGGGGATCTGCATGCACCTGGGACGGTTTCTACAAGTCGAGGCTCGAGAAAAAGCCCATTTGACTCTATTTTAACGAGACATTTGCATGATTACCAAAACAAAAGTAAAACGAGCAAATGTCTTCTCTGTAGACATCCCGTTTGAGCTGAAGTGTACCGACTCCTGCACGTCCTATTGTGCCTTATCCTATACTTGTCTGTGGACAGCAGGCCTATATGCAAATATAAAACCCTGCCACACACTTTGTTGCCAACCTTTATTTATTTATTTTTTACTCCCAAAGTGTTATTTTAATCCCATTGAGAGTGGAGACCTTGAGAGGCTATTCTTCCAATGTTATGGTAAAAAGGTGAGCCATTCGAAGCGGCTCCACAGGTCCATTGACTACCTGTAAGGGCGCAGGGTTTTGGGGGAATGTAAATAATTAACACAACAACATGGCCCTGTTTCATTTGAATGAGCGGTATAGGGAGCCTGGCTCTGCCCTGTCGCCGGCCGAGCCGTCACCTCAGCAGGTCGTGGGTCAGCAGACAGGTCGCCAGCTCTTTAAGGCGTTGGCTCCTCTCGTTTAAAACCCGGATTACCATTTTTGGTGGAGTGCCTTTTCTTTTTTTCTTTCTTTTTTGAAGCAGTTAGGCTATTAATGAGAATGGAGCGATGAGACTGGCTGGCAATGACAGCTATGCGAGTGTCTTTCGAGAAATGTGGCCTGGTTGTCTGTGGTGATTGTTGTTTATTTTTCATCTTCTTCCTTTTTTAAACGAGTTAACGTGTTGCGTTTCAGCAGGTCGTCTCTGTAATCCTCCGCAGCTCACACACCAAAGCCTCGCACATAAATCCACTATGGGATGCTCTGTAACTTGTGAGTTGAAAACATTGTAATCCGCATGTGGAACAGCTGTGAATAGGCGAAGTTTAGGCTACATTAATGAAAAGTCAGATCTCACCTCGAAGACGCAACGACGCGTTTTAGAGTCAGGGCTGCACTTATAATACAACATAAACACTCCACATCCCACGTCTGTTTCACACACATCTCTAATGTATGATAAAACACGTGATCGTGTATCAGAAACGCGTGTGCAGTCATTATTATAATAATAATAACATGCGATCAACATCCCCAGGCTTCCACGGCACACACACAAGAACAAAAACAAAAAACGACGCGATGGCTGTATGGCGACAGTTTTCCAAAATAAAATAACTTCTTCCTGACGGATTAAACCCACACGCCTCCAAACTACCTCCATCAGCTCTCTTTACAACATGTTTCACGAGAGCAGCCTTTACCTACAACGAGTCGACACTTTGACAGTTTTCATGGATTTTCACAGCCGTGTCTTTGTCTTAAAGTGTAAGCAGCACATACCTGCCATTCTCCCATTTTGCCCATAATTGACATTCTTTGTCTTCTGCTTCCTTTGGTGTTTGTTTTGGTCGATCCGGTTCCGTGTCTATCTCATTGAGCCTTCGGTCCCAAACTAAACCTTTACTTTTTTGGGTGTTTTTTTTACCTGACCGGATCGTCTCACCTGGCCAGAAAAAAAAGCGGTGCGGAGCCACCTCGATGCGCATGCGCAATGCTCCGGGTGTGGACGAGAAAGGAGAAACTACCTGGGAAAAGTGAAAAAGTTAATCTTGTCTGTACTGGATAGGCCTAGTTTGTCTTTAAAGACAATTACATGAGTTTATAAGAACAATAGATGTAAAACGACCACAACAAATCTCGATGTGATTATTGTTTAGGAAACTCTGAGATAACAGCCAGCCGTTAATAATAATATATACAAATACAAATGTAATATATAATTAATATATTTGCAGGAAAGTGTAAATTTAGCCTGATAACATATGCAACATATTTGTCACTTTGATCACTCGAGTGAATTTTCATCAAAAATGTATTTCGTTCATAAAAAGTGAGAAAATGGTATTGTGCTTTTAGAATAGGTAGTGTAATGTAGTTTACCTTCCCTTTAATTAATAGAAATACCGAATTGATAAATTTGACTCACTAGAGAGTAAAACAAGACAATTAAATAGTATGGACCAAAGCAACGTTTTTTTTTTAAATTATATACGTTTGTCCTCGACTGATATAAAAACTGAAAAGGATATATCTGAAAGTTGTCTTTTCTTTTTTTGTTGTTCATCTTTACTGTTTTGTCTAGCAAACATGGATTGTCAGTGCAAATGAAACTGTGTCAAGTTAAAAACTTGAAGGTTAACTGCCAACACCATTGCTTCTTCAAAGAAAAGCTATCCCTGCTATTGTGAGGGTCATTATTTATTTATCCACTGTTTATTTCTAATACATACTTATGTAGACCCCTCCGGCCCAAGAGCGAATGAGCTCTCCCACTCTCTGTCTTGCACACGCACGCACGCACGCACGCACATAGAGAGAGAGAGAGAGAGAGAGAGAGAGAGAGAGAGGGGGGGGGGGGGGGGGGCAACACGTGCGCTCACATAGGTGATAATGATCGAAGCTTTTGTCCCAAACCCTTTTTGACCTCTTTCAAGTCCCGGACGGAGCTCACAGGCAGCGCGTCGCTGGCAGCTGCGCGTTGGTTCTATAACTACATCAAACACTTTATATTACATATATTTAATGCATGCACTGAGATTATTGGACAAAGTTTTTTTTGAAAAAAAAAAAACATCTCCTTTTGCGTTTTCTCCTATAAAGGATTTATCGTTGAGGTTTATTTTTTTATTTTTTGGAAATTGCAGAATTCCTCGTTGGATCTATTTTTTTTTTGCAGTGTTAATATTTAAAACAATCCTTCATGTTTGACTTCAAAGGCGAACACATTTTAACTGCACACACAATACCTGCAGCTATAAAGACCTCGCTAGGCTGGACAAAGGAGAAGGGGTTGGGGGGTTTGGGGGATCAGAAATATTGTTCAGGGCTCTGGCACTAAGGGAGGAGTAAGTTTTAAAGCAGAGCTGTCTGAGAATGGGTAACTCTCAGACAGGAGCGGGGTCCCTTTGGATATGCAGCCTGTTTGTCTTGGGCTCGGTTTCAACCACTTCCACCCTCGCACTGGGCCTCCGGCAACGTGCAGCTTCCTAAAACTGCGAGCTGTGTTTAATAGGCGTCGGCAACGGCTGCACCCCGGGCAATTTGTACAGCTCATTCATATTGAGACAAATTACAATAAATGATTATTGTTGTAATTATTGTTGTAATTATTGTTATTATAAGTTAATTTTTTGTGCATTAATTTGGTATTGGTGGTGGTGTTGTGTGTGTGTGTGTGTGTGTGTGTGTGTGTGTGTGTGTGTGTGTGTGTGTGTGTGTGTGTGTTTGTCGTTCAAAAGCCGAAAACTGCTGATACATAAACTGCGTAAATTACGAGGTCCTTCTCATTGACAAATATGCTGCAGGAAGTATGTTATAATACTTTACTGTCGTTTCTTCTTCCTCGTTGTGTCCATAGGACCGATTGTGTTGGCCCCAAGTTGTTTTGGAAAATGATGCTCAGCTTGATTTTCAGTAGATATTATGATTTATTTATTTTTCGACTCGCTCCAGCTGGACGTGTCAGCCCGCATGAAGACGGCGCTGTCCCGGTACAGATGCCCGGTGTAGCTCGGTGAGATAATGCAATTGATGTCTGTTGAGTGAAAAGGTTTCAGGCCTTATTGTATGAAAACAAGGACGATAACTTGTATTATAGCGCCACCTTGCTTACGGAGATACATTTAAGACAACATTGCAGGTAATTGAAACCAAATGAGAATGTGTGCGCATGCAGCGAGCCTTCCAGTAAAGGAAGCTGCCAACCCGATGCCAGTCACAACAACAAGAAAGCAGGTGGTCCAAAGGAACATGTTCAAGTTAGTGAAATATAAAAACATGTAGCCATGGGTAAGAATATAGGCAAATGTCAGCTTTATCACTCAGGTTTTAAATTAAATAGACAGCTTATTTGGGCGTAGTTACGCAACCTTTAAAAACAAAACTTTATCCACCTGTCGTTCTTTATGAACTCTCATCACACTTCCAAGACTAAACCCATTTCCCCGGACACCCAACAAGGTTCCAATACTGAAAAGACATACATTATGATGAAGGTACAGGGGGTAGTGTGTGTGTTGTGTTCTTTTTTAAATACTTTTTTCTGAATGTAAAGCAAAAATATATTTGAAGGAGGGAAACAAAATCCCGTTGAAGCTTGGAGATGTTGGGGTATGCCTTCAACACAACCTGTCCTAAAATAATCCTGGGGCGCCATCTTGTGGTTAAAATAATAAAACAAGGTATAATCTGTTTGAAGACTATCTTGTCCTCGAAGTCATGCAAGGCCAGTAGTTTAACTTCAAGTTTATTTCACAACCCAGATGCTTTGTTCCCAAGCATATAAATACAATTAAAATCATGGAGACCTATCACACTAAAAATGTCCTCTTAAATGAGATTCCTTTGAGCAAAAGAATGTGAAATAATGGTCAATAATGTTGACTAATGCACATCGATGTGGAAACAGATGGGGAAGCTGTGCTCATGGGCACATAATCAATCTCAGGAGATGGCAGTGTCAAATGATATGCTACCAATAAATCGAATGATTATGTCAAAGATGTTAATAAATCACATCATACACACAAAGTGGTGTAATACAATACTAGTGGTGTGTGTAAAATAATGGTGTGTGTACGATAAAGATTAGTAATGTAATCTATCTAAATCTAAATTTCTTTTAGACAATATTATTGATTACTAATACTACAACAACTGCACCTGCACACTTTTTTGTCAATGTTACCAAAGAAGATAGTCCATCAACTACACATGGTTTGGTGAATGTCATGCACAATATGACTATATTTTAATATATTTTTAAAATAACCAATATAATTTTCATATCGGAACAAAACGCCATCGATTATTAATTTACCATTAACGGTTCTACAAATTCCGCTTCTATTGAACGCAGCGCTTTGCCTCCCAAGCAACGTGGCCTACATTTCCCATCAGGCCCCGCGTTGCGTGTTGTGTGCTCCATTCATTTGTGCTCGGTGGAGAACTTGGCTGCTGTTGGTTGTGACAGAGGACAAACTGAGAGAGCAAGGTTGTATATGTGTCTTCATTCGCGTTTTAAAGCTTTCTTTTGTTAAAATCTCAGGCGTTTACAGTTTAAATTGTTCTACAAAGAAAATGGCGTATATAGCTAGTTAAATATTCTGTAAATTAAGCGACGCACGCGTGTTGCGTGTGTGTGCTCCTGGTGCGCTCGCTAAAGACTGTACAGCAGCTAGCTTAATCTCAACATCCAGAAAGGCACTCGAGGGTGGCCACAATGTCACCATTTCTGGCCCCAAAACAAACGTGACAGCGGAGACACATCCTCGCATGAAACAATGTTTCTAAATCCTCTCTTGGGCCTCAGATAGTTTCCTCTGACAGCTGCGTGTTGCAGCACTCGGAGTCCTTTTGGTATCAGTGCATCTGTAACGTGTAGGTTCACAGCAGGAAGGTGTCTGAGCTCCGTCAGATACCTCCATGGAGTCTGTCGGCTGACTCTCGCGCTGTGGCCCCTGCAGGTGTCCAACATGTCTACAGATTGGGTCGGATATGGATATGCAGCCCTCATCGCAACCGGGGGAGCCATTGGTTTTGTGAAAGCAGGTATGGAGAGCACCTTTTTTTGATTTTATTTTAATATTGTAATGTCTGCTGTGTATTTGCTTGTTTGACTTTCCTCCAGTTTACAATGACATGTGTTGTTTCTTCCAGGCAGCACCCCCTCCCTGGCTGCGGGTCTTCTCTTCGGTGGCCTCGCTGGTTTGGGCGCCTACCAGATCTCCAATGACCCCAAGAATATTTGGGTGTCCCTCGGTTGGTATACTAAGACTGTACTGCATAGTGTGTGTGTTGCATGTAGAGGAACTATGCAACAGGTGGATACAGTGAATAAGTGACCAGTGGTGCGTCATGAGTTCTCTGTCCATCACGCGGTGTCTTGCAGCGACATCCGGAGCTCTGACTGGCGTCATGGGAAAGAGGTTCTACGGGTCCAGGAAGTTCATGCCAGCTGGGTTGATTGCTGGAGCAAGGTATCCATTTCATACCATCCATGACTAAACCGGTTTTGCACACACCAACATATTCAAGGTGTGAGAACGTTTCATTTTCTTTCTGGTTGCAGTCTCCTGATGATGGGAAAGCTCAGTATGACGCTGCTCCAGAAACCGCAGGAGTCCTGATGGAGTCGAGGTTCTGATGTGTCCCATCTTCTTCAGGAGCTGCTTGTCTTCATTTGTCATTTACTGTCAATGTCATTTTATAAAGGATGAAATATAATACCTTGTTTATATATTACAAATGGCCATCTTGTCCTTTTTTGAATGAATGATTTGTCAACGTTCATGTATTTATTTCTATAAAATGTTTACAAAATGTTCACGTAATACAAAGAGGTGTGCAGGGGTACACAGAAAAAGTTGATGTCATCTTTTGTTGTTGCCGTTACACTGAAGATGTTATGGGAATAAAAGCAGAGTGAACATAACATTGCAGGAGCTGTTAATATGACTGATTGTCATCAGTAGTAAAACAGTACATTACATTGATAAACTAAGTTATAAAAATCAAAAGTTTTGCAACATCACTAACAGCATAATTGGCTCACACTGGCTCCTTCAGGAACACGGTGGGATTGTCAAGCAGTCAGGATCCATCTTGGTTCAGCGTCATGGCAACCGTCATCCTCCGACCATAGACGTCACGCACACCTAGAGAGGCATCACTCGGTGACCAGTGATGCCTCTGTGGCATTAAAACTTTCTCCTTGAAGAAAGTCTCGTGGGACTACTTATGATGCCTCCATATCTGTGTTTAGGGTTAACTTCCTGTCAAAGATGTGTGCCTCCAGGCAACAGTCCAGCCGGCAGCAGAAGCTGCACGACCGCTCTGAACTACCGATTCCCTCCATACTTGGATGCCCAGTCCACCCTGCCGTGGACCGGCTGCACGGGCGGAGCTCTGGTCAGGAGATTCCCGGACGTTTTCCCCAGGGCTGAGTAGCTGCTCCCCTTCATCTGAGTTCTGTCTGCCCTCCTCTTCCAGCCCTCGTAATCTGGAGGAACATACCAGTCAGTCATTTATGTCCATCTCCAATATATACAGTGATAATACAGTGTATATATTCAGATATCTGTATTTACACACTGACACAAGCGTATAAAATAACATCAAAAGTAAATTCAAAACTAGTATTGTTAGTAGCAGCAAAAGCAACAGACAACGTTAACACAGAAGGAGCATTTTCCCCTCTATATGCACCAACACAAGTAATCACGCCAGAATCATAATAAAACAACAAGAGCTTCATGGCATCCATTACAACGGCAATACCTTCATTAGTTTCGCTCAAAGATGAGTTGGATATGGACTTTGGCTTTGCAGATTTCGATTTGTCTTTTTTATTATCGGGAGAAGAAGACAGATTGACTGAAAGAGTGAGAACAAAAGATGAGAAACACAGTCCAGTGAGTGAGAGTTTGGATGGAAATAATGCAAGCAAGAAACTGGAAACTGAACAGAGTGAAGGAGAAGGGACGGCCGAGCACACACACCAGGAAGGTTATTCTTTCAGAACACAAACTGTTTCAGGTTTAATGAGGAGTTCAACCTTCTGAGCCGGATAAGGAGGGTCCAGAAGTTATCTGACCAACCATTAAGAATCATTCTGTCAGCGTCACGTCGAGGGAGTTAAAGCTTACTTGTGTGCTGGCCTCCCAAAGGAGCAAGCTGGATTCTCTGCCCCACCGAGCCCACCTCTTTCTTTTGGAATGAAGGGATGTAACCGGCAGAGAGGTTATATTTGGTGCTTACAAAGTTCCCTAGAGAGGGAGAAAGACACAGTTCATGTGTGTTTATTTGTTATGCATGTTAATGCCACCGCCTCCATGTACCCACGCAGCATGCTGGTCAGGGTAAGCTAAAATAATGTGCACCCTTTAAAACACAAAACACATACAAATGAGGAAAATTTTCATAAACACACCGAAGAGATGTTTCTCACACTTCGGCTTTACTGATACAAATGATGTGTGTGAAGTGGCGACTGCATATGCAGCAGCTACTGAGCCCCCAAACAAATGACTCAGGCCATGTGATTGAAGTCATTCAGCTTCCCCGGCGCCTCCATCGATCGGCTTCGCCAGCAGCCACACGTGGCATCAGTATAATTAGGGGAAAGCCTCATTGTTCCCTTATGAAGATCATGTGGTTGTAGTGCAATTTAACATCTACTTAGCCCCCGGAGGTCTTAGTTCTCAGGTTAAACTGTGTATTTGTCCCCGTGCCTCCTGCAGAGTCTTTAGCAGCCGCTTCCATTCGCATGTAAAGTCGCTGGGTGAATACCTGAAGCTTGTTGTATCAGCCAACACGCCAACGACAACTCCAGTGCTTGTACACAAAAGAGCGTGAGCATCTCAACTTAAGAGTTAAGTCAATTCACAGCATCCAGCAGAGCGGTTCCCGTCAAGTCATCTGGATGAAATACCTTTGGAGAGATCGATTTTCTCCAGTATTCTTTCTTTTACAAACGTTTTCTCTGGTGGGCTATCCTCACTTTTAGAGGCACTCTCTGCTAGGCTCACGCCGAAGAGGAGAGTCGGAGGAGGTGTGCATGCAATCGGAGAGAAGGAGGAAGAAGACAAATATAACTAAGAAGAACAAATATCATGCACGATGAAGCTGCATTGGAAGTAAACAGAAAGAGACGAAACGAAAAAAAAACTACTACATTTTTGTATTCATATAGGTGTATCAAAATACATGTTGATCTTTGTGTGTGTGTGCGTGCGTGCGTGCGTGCGTGTGTGTGTGTGTGTGTGTGTGTGTGTGTGTGTGTGTGTGTGTGTGTGTGTTGAAGGCCATTTAAGGAGCACTTGATCTTACACCGACAGCCTTAATCTCATGAATAAGCAATAGTGATGGAGAGACGGTGAAAGAAAGAGACAGAGGAGGAGAGCACAGCGGGGATACATATTGTGTGTCTGTCTACATGACAAATGATTTATAGAAGTCTCCCTTCTCTCGGGCCGCAGACACTTCCGGCTCACCCCTAACACGGCTTTGTCAATGGCTCCGTAACTACTGATCAGGACACATTAGCTGCATCATTAGCACGCCGTGCCCTTTGTGGCGCGGACAGGACGGTGTCGTGTTATGCAACGGTACGTGACACTGACAGTCGCCAGGTGAGGCGAGTCGCGGTACAGCTATTATCCTTATCTCTGAATGAGTGGTCAATGTTTATTTCTGTTGCCAAACACAAGGCGCCGGCTCGGTTATGGTTTTTCCACAGTCCACGGTGGGTACGATGTGTTGTTATGAATGAAATATTCACTAAGGGCATTAGGACATAAAAACTGGAAAATAAAACAAAATGTTTTGTGACAAAGCTGTTTTTTTTTTTCATGCAACGTGCATAACTCCATGAATCATAAGAGATCTCATGACAGGTGTTCGTTGGATTGGATGTCTCTAATGTGTGAGTGAAACCGGGGGAACCCGTAGACTCCATCAAAGCTCCTAACACGTCTACATCAGACATTAGTCCTCACCTGCGTTGTCTCTGGTCACAGATACTCCTCCTCCAATAGGAGCAAGCGGTTTATTTACAGTGTTTGAGGAGTTCTCCCACAAGTCCCGCAGCGTCAAACCACTCAACTCCTTATCTCCAGATGTCTGATTCTTGCCGATCAACCCTTAAAGCAACATACCTCTTGTTATGGAAAATAGGAGTAAAAGAAAAATGAAATGGTGCCTGATTGTTTTTACTTGATAGGAGGGGGACGCCTGGTTTATTTAACAATTTGTAGTGACATTTGTGTGTGTGTGGACTAGCTGATTTGAATTGCTGAGATTTTATTAAGATATTTCTTCAAGAGTTTTACAATGTTTTTGACATAGGCCATTTAAAAAAAGGTAATCTAGGAGCAGTAGATGAACTACTCCTAAACAAAAGCCCATTAAAGATTGATGGAATGTTCAGAGAGATCAGATCGCTTGTATAACACTACGTTCTGACGACCTCTTTCCAATGATGAAGACTACCCGATTGGTTGTTAGTCATGATGCAATCCTACCTGGCAAGTATCGTGACTGGCTCAGGTAGTGCTGCCGGGCCGCAGATCCTGGGAGATTAGAGTCCATTTGGCCCGCTTTAACATTGTTGGGTAGCTTCGTGATTGTGCTGAAGGAATACAGAGGTTTCTGATCCTTGGGCCTAAAAAACAGAAACCAGATATGTAAAGGTCACACAGCGCCTCATGCCTCTGACGATCCTTCACAACTCAGGCAGCCCATCGTCTCTAATAATGCATGATGCATGAGACAGCTACGTGTAACGCATATGTTGGTGCTTCGCAATGCTGCATTGGAGAGCACCTACTGTGGGTGATGCTCCTTCGGGCTCCCTCCCTCCTCTGCTTTCACCAGGCTGGGTTTCTTGGAGTTGGAGGCAGCGGCTTCTGACGGCTCGTATTCCTCCCAGCTGTCTTGAGGGGTCTTGGCCACCGTGTGGCCCCAGCGACGCCGGCCACTCTTGAGCCCCCCAATGCCACCACCGACACTGTTCTCGTTGCCCGGCAACGCTGCTTTCTGGAGATGAACACAATAATAATCGGACAAGTCTTACTCCTCGGCAGAGGAGTCCAATACGATAAGTCAGGGGTCAGAGAGATCCCTTCATGTATTACTATTCTTGTAAATGGTGAGAAGATGAACATGAAATGCAATAAATACGGCTCTGGTTTGCATGGCGGCACTCACTGCATGGCTGAGGCCTCCTGGCTTACTCTCCGTTTGGGGAAGGGGCATCTGCTGAAGAGGCTGATGATGTTGGTTTCTGGAGGAGGATGCGGAGGCTTTGGACTCAGAGGAAGACTTCTGAGGATCAGCCTTGGACTCCGAGACCTGCTTCTGGGCCGGCGGCCTGGCCTGGACCTTCTTGACCTCCTGGCTCTCAGGACGAGGCCCTAAGATCTGGCCTACCTGGAAGTACGGGTAACGCAGGACCTAGACCGGAAAAGAAGGAAAACAGCATGTTATTCAGTAAAGTCTGAAACCGTAAGTCCTCCACAACACTAGTCAGTGAATTTAAACCCAGTACATACACACAACATGAACCAGAGCATTGTGTTGACACACGAGTGTGTTAAAATCATGGACATGCAGTGTAGATTTTATCCAATAATGTAACTCTTTTTAAAGTGCATTTTAATTGTTTCCATTAGACCCGGATCAAACTAGATATCCCTGTTACACCTGAGTGCTTTGTAAGCAGGGAGTGGAAAAGCACCGTCACTCCCTCTGGAAAGGTGTTTCCCACTTAGGGCCCACACAGGGATCCATCGGTGGACTGGTAATGATGTCTCCCTATGTAATAACCATATGTTGTACATGACGCTGCAGCGCCGAGCACACAGGTGGGTGGTGGAACATTGTGCAGCGGCAGAGGGAATGAAGTATAGTGGAAGCCTTTCTTTAAATGACTGGGATTAAGATGCTAACGTATTGGGACCACAGATAAGAGAGAAAGAAAAGAAAGAAATGTACACTTTTATTGATGCCTGTGGGGAAGTTCTTCTCTGCATTTGACCCATCTTTAGTTATTAAGGAGCAGGAGTGTGCAGGGGAGGGCCCAGGGAGCAAACTATGGGTTGAGGGTCTTGCTCATGGACACTTCAACATGCAACTATGAAGAGAGCGGATCAAACCGGGTGCCTTGTGGTTACCGGACTGCCACTCTCCCCCATGAGATACAGCCAAGCCCATACCCTGCTGAGTGAGTCTTGCACTGTCATTTAAATGACCTCTCTGAGGACAGGTAGATATGTTGAGGTTAAAAAACATGATCTGATCATATAAAGGTCATTGGATCCCAGGTAATACTTCAGCCAGTCGCAGACTTATGATGCTCTGCCTCCTTATGTGTTGATTTATGGTTCAGAATGCTTTCACTTCCAATAAATACTATTAACATTGACCAGAAGTGGCAAAAAAAGGTGTGATTTCTTTCTGTATAACCAGACGTTGAGACTTGTTTTTGATTACCTGTACAGCAGTGGGTCGTTTTTTGGGGTCCCACTGCAGCAGGTCCCTCATCAGAGTGATGGCCTCATTGCTGGCATTGGGGATGAGGGTCTTCAGGTGGGTCGGCACACATTGGGGAAAGCGGAAGTTCATAGCAGATGCTAGTTGGTGGCCTTCTGACCAATCCGTCTACGGGAAGAAACAATCAGATGTTATTCCTTATTGAAGGGATGTAACCGCCAGAGAGGTTATATTTGGTGCTTACAAAGTTCCCTAGAGAGGGAGAAAGACACAGTTCATGTGTGTTTATTTGTTATGCATGTTAATGCCACCGCCTCCATGTACCCACGCAGCATGCTGGTCAGGGTAAGCTAAAATAATGTGCACCCTTTAAAACACAAAACACATACAAATGAGGAACACTTTTGTTATATCTTATTATATTCATCAGTCACATTTAAAATATCTCACCACTGGAAGTGTTTTAGATTTTCAAGAATCCATGCCCCTTTGCTCCAGTTGATTTTCAATGTTACGTGTATAATTGTCCATAAAAAACATTTAGAAACCTCAATGTATTCTTTCAATGGTGAAAAATCTTTTAAATTTAAACTGTGTATGGCTACCTTGATGTGTAAATCTTCTATAAGGATGCAGAATAAATCCACCTAAACACACCTGGTCAGCACCAACTACCACCTTGATTCAAATACATATACAATATATAATGAAATATGCATGAATAAAAAGGTTCCCCTCTTGTACCTGTGGTTTAGGTCACATACCAATTCAAAACCAGGTCATTGCATAAATTAGCGTTGACCGCTTCCCACTTTTTATTTTATTTGAAAAACAGTTAAAACCCAGAATAAAGGTCACTTATTACAACCTTACTCCTTTTAGTTTCTTTCTCACCTTTTTGACGGTGCCGAGGACTTGGCAGATCTTAAAGATTTCATCCACCTCACTGTTCCCTGGGAAAAGAGGTCTGAGGGTGTAGAGCTCCGCCATGATGCAGCCCACAGCCCACAGGTCAATCGGAGAGCTGTAGATAGCGGACCTGAGCAGGACCTCTGGAGCTCGGTACCTGGACAGAGAACACGCTCAAATAAACATACTGCATATAAGAGAGAGCATAATGTGAATTGTCTTCGATTACTGGTCCAGCCCACTGTAATTGACGCCCAGGTCCTTGAAGAATCCTGATGTCCAGGCAGTGCTCTCACCATCTGGTAGACACGTAGTCTGTGTAGGGGGGTTTGGAGCGGATCTCTCGGGCCAGTCCAAAATCTGCTACTTTGACCAGTTCTGGTCCCATGCACAGCAGATTCTCTGGCTTCATGTCTCGATGAAAGAAACCTGTGGAGAGGTTCACATCGAGGTGAGCCACTGTGTGTAGAGGCAACTCTATACAACGGACAAATGGACAAATTACAATCATTTCAATTATTCTAAATAAGTATTTCACACGCAATGCAAATGATGCACAAAACTCAGATAGCACAACTTAAGTAAAAGGAGAACTGGGAAGCTGCTGAGTGGGTGTATATTTGTTTTCGACAGCGGTGGTGGCCAAGGTGGGAAGTACTCGAGTAAGTCGAGTATTTGACGATGACATCGTCATTATTTAATCACGACAACAGTATTTTCTCTAATCTTAACCAAGCTTTTTTTATAGTGGAGGGAATGTCTCTGTCAGTGCAGTTAGCGGTTACATCATCATCTGACACGTGCACCGCCTCGCTCCAGCTTATTCCCCAATGTTTCTTGTGTTTCCCTCCGTTCTGTTGTTTCCACCACCCGCCTGTGTCTGAGTGCCACACTAAATTACCAGAATTTTTTAACAATATACACCCAAACCAACTACTGAAATGTGGTGCTACTTCTGAACAGGTATCAAGAGTAAAATAGAGTAAAGCCTCTTACCATGCTTATGTACAAAAGCCAACCCAGATACCACTTGAAACAAGATGTTCCTAATTTCATTCTCTGATAACTTCTTATTCTCTCTGAACAGCAGACCAAAGAGATACAAAAAGAAGAAGGGAAAGAGGTGTAAAAGAGAAATTCAAAAAAAGCAGTGAGAAAGAAGAGAGCTCCTGAAAAGCATGTGCACTCTGGATGTGTGGAAGCATGTAACATACAGGCTGGTTGGGAATGTGTGCGTTTGCATTTGAACGTGCACACGTTTAAATTAATTAGTTTTCTGTAGTTTTTTTAAAACTTGCACACACCCATTAGGAATACAGACCAATGAGTCAGATGAGGCAGTGGTGAAGAGCTGACGCACTACAAGATTCTGATAAATTAATCATCACTTTGACTTTTCGGGTCCCTGGTTTGAATGATCCATGTACTTCATAGCTTTAAAGTTTTCAGGTTTCATCAGAGAATCTTGCAGTATGCTGCCACTCGCATGCAAAGTGCAAGGCAGGAAGGGAACACAGTGCACCTACCATGTTTGTGAATAAATGACAGGCCTTGTAAAATCTGAAAGCTTATGTTTCTTATCACTGATTCAGGGAACAACCTTTTTCTGGAAACATAAAATTGACAGAATTCTCATGAGCCTGCTAATGTAAGCATGATCACATACACATTGTTTTTACTTCGTTCACACAAACTGACTGGTAATAAAATGCTAAACAACAACGCAGATGACAAACCCAGGCGAGGGGGAGTGTGGCGTACGCCTGGGATTTCCAAACTAGCAAAAACATCAGGGCTTCCCCCAGAGAAGGCGTTAGCAGCTGTGTTCACAAAGAGCCTAATGCAAGCGTCGCCATCGAAAGATATCAGCCTGGAAAAGTGAGGTTCCTCTTCTTACCTGTCCTTCATAAGCTGATAGAGGTTCTCCTTCATGTACTCGAAGACAAAGTAGAGGTGATCGTTCTCTCTGATTACCTCCTTGAGTTTCACCACATTAGCATGGTTCAGCTTCTTCAGGGACTGGCGTGACACGTGGTGGGAAAGGATAAGAATGATGGCATTGGTGTGATCTCACTGACACATAATAACAATAACAATACACTCCAATGTTTGCAATTGTGAATGCGAAAAAGCCAGCGGGTAGTTCAGGGTAATGTAAGGTAGTTATTAGTGTGTGTGGAGTTTTAAGTGCACAATGCATTGCAAGTGTAGAACATTTATCTTGTCAATAAAATAATATTCTCATCTCTGGAAGCAGCCTAAAGATGTCCCAAGCAATTAATCAGCATCCTTACCTTGACCTCTCTTAAGTTCATACATTCTTCCCATGAATAAAACTTCCTCTTCATTCTGTGGAAGTCAAAACCAGACACTAAGTTTGGAGTACAGATCAGATGTACATCAACTAAACAATAAGGGCATCGCCTTTGCAGGCGATATAATGTACACCCAACATGCCGTGGAGTCTCTAGAAAAAACTCTTTTGTGTGTCTCCATCAATAATTCAACTTTTTTTCCCCGGTGTCTGTCATTTCAGATCGTTTCATTTCAAGAACAAAAAACAGCAAACAGTAGAATGTAAAGTGATATGAATTGCCATTCTGGACCATAACGGTTTTATTATTGTTTTTATTATTTTCTTTTATTGATTGAAAATGTCTCAGTGACTATTGCCAGTTGTACCAAGTGTGTGTTAATAAGTACATTAAAAACCACACAGCAGCTGTTACGGGACGCCTGGACGATAGTGTATCTCCTCCAATCAACGTTACCGCTCCCGCCAACTGGAGTTATTTAAGAGTTACACAATGTGCAGATATCTTTTTTCCTCTTTTCTGGGCACCTTCCAGTTTGGTTGGTCCCTTTCACAATGTCGGCAACCTGACACACTCCCTCTACTTTCACCCTCTTTCACCGTCACCACATGTATTGTCTTGCATGGTAACCAAATGATCAACCAGTGGACGCATCTCCCCGGTTTCTCATCTATTATTGAACCCCCGCTGCCATGCTGCTGAAACAAAGGCGTGTACGCTGGTTTGTTTGGCCTAGTGATGGCAGAACATTTATTTATTGGTATATGGCGGTAATCCAGAGCAAAGTATGACGGATCACATTTTTTAATATTTAGTACAACTAAATATATACTTCTATAGTAGAAAATTAAGTGCATCTACATTGTAGAACTGGTAAAGTAGAAACTAGGGATACATTATTAAAAAAGGTTGTAGGCCAGAGTTGACTTCCTACATTCAAAATCTAAAATACCCTTGTGTTTATAGTGAACATACTTGTAGAATTGGGGGGGAAATGGTGTAATTGATAACACAAAATACATCCCTGCTCATGTATGTCCTGGTATTGTGCAGGTTGGCTCACTGGAATGGCTGTTAACACACACGTGAGTGGCCTAAATTAACCAATGAAACCTGTGTTGACCCTGCTATGACATGTCAACTAGCTGCAGCCTTTTTAACTAAAGAGAGTAAATATTTAAGCTATATGACGACATCCAAATAACTAAACCAAACTCCCACACAACATTCATAGTATATCAATACATTGCCCTGCTTACACAGTGAGAAACTATACTTACATTGAACATATGATCAACATCCTCACCTCTTGATAGCCACCAGTTCTCCAGACTCGTTGTTTCTCGCCATCAGCACGCTGCCATAGGTGCCATCACCCAGCTGCTTCAGGTTGGTGTAGCGATTCATCGTCCGTCAAGACGGTGTCATCCGCTCGTTAACTTTCCTTCTGCATAAAAAAAGTTGGACAGGTGGACGCCAATCAACTACGAATACAGAAACGGTGAGAAACTTTACCCACTCCTGAATAATCCCCACTAGACGGGATGTTTATCAGATATGAGAACAAAGAAAAGTGAGGAGGATTAGGTGTGTGTCTCACTAGGAGGCTCCGACATGACCACCCATGGGAGAGGACAAAGCCCGCCCTAGGCAAATTAGGCCAACAGGGATGTAAATAGGATGTTACATCAACATCATGTTTACCGGCATCCACTACCTTTCCCCGAGCAACCTGCCTGTCAAGAGGAATTGATTGATGCCACAGTGATCACACTAGCATTGTATAAGACAAATAATGTTTTTGACATGATGTGCTTTATTTTCTTCTTAAATGCATACCTGGTCATTGTTATTGTATTCATGAAGTAGCAACATGTTGCAACATGTTGCTCTAAACACTGGTGACACAGCAGTCTCTCCACACAGGTAATTCAAAGTCTTGACTAAAAAAAATACTCTGACATAATAATGATAATGAAACAAAACCCAGGTATTGCTTGTTAATACATGACAATGGATATTCTGGTTGTACATTGTGAAATTCATACACACATGCTAAGCCGTAAACGCCTTATGATTGTGAGCATTCAGGTGTCAGGATGTCAACACGGGAATGAAGTGTAGAACATGTCTCCTGACTGTATCAGGTTAAAGGACATGCAGTTGCAGATAAGCCAAGGACTGCTGAACAAAATGAGATATGTGTTTATTTCATT
>CM070096.1:6602500-6642500 GCA_036178185.1 Liparis tanakae | reverse complement strand
AGTAAATGCTACAAATGCTTGCAGTAACAAGTAGTTGCCCGTGTCCTTGAAAAAGGGCATTATCAACAAGAGCAAACTAAACACTTGGAGCAAATACACAGTGACACGAGAATGATGCAAACAATGTCAATAAACCATTTTAATGAATCACTCTCCAACCAGTCCATACTGTGTGTCGTTAACTCTTTTCTTTTTCGCAAAAGTGGCGTTTCATGTACTATTCTTGATGTTTGACGGTGCTGGTGTGTAACATTTACCAACATGATGTGACCGTTTGTGGCGTGAGATTCATTAGAATTCAAACTGAAATAGATTAGGTGGCTTCCTCAACAGTTTTTTCGTCCATCTAGACTACAATAGGATTTCCTAAAGAAGCCTCTGTGCATGTGTTGAGCTATTGTTCCTCATGCTTCCCTGTGATTGGCAGAGCTATCTCAGAGCTCTGAGCTCAGTGGTGTGCCTGGCTGAGAGTGTATCCGTTACTCAACACACCCTCTGATGGAGAAGGCAGTGTATAGTGGATGTGGATGTTCCTCACCTATAGAAATCTGCCTGAGCACGCATCTTTAAGATCTGCCATCTCTGTTACCAAACTCTGCCACTTCACTGGTTTATTTAACTAAGGATTAGCTATAATCCGCTACATCCATTTCCAAACTATAGAGGATGAAACAGAAACAGTTCATCGCTCAGATAAGATATCTCACTTCCTAAGCAAGGACTAAATTATCTGCACGACGTTAGCAGTCGTCTAGCTCGCTGAGACAGCTTTAAGTGGGAATCCTGACTCAGAGGACGTGCCCACCATGGCCTTAGAAGTGAGAGAAATGCTGGGGTATAAAACTCCTGCTCTGTCGAGACAGGAGGCGGCCTCATTTTGCACTTCCGAGGAAGTGGGATTGTTTATCACTGCTGGTGAAACATTCTGACTTCCTGGTTTTGTTCTGCTGGCTCAAAAGTGGAGACTTTTAGGGTGTTGGAAGTGATACAGCTATGGCATGTGCTTGTGTTTGTCTGTGTGTGTGTGTGTGCCCACATGACAAGAACTATAACAGAAAGTATTTGAATGCAAATCAATGATTTTGAGGCAATGGTGGAAAATAACTCCCTCACTGACAGAAACATCACTTCCTTTAACTCTTTTTCCATCCGTACCATTTTCTCCCACGTCAAGCTACTTTATCTCAAAAACCTTATCAGCAGCTTTTCCTCAAATGTGGTGGACACAGAGAGACATTCAGCCAAGAAACAACTGATTAGAGTCGGGCAAGGTTCAGTTATAGGGTTATCGTAACCCGTAGAGACGGAAACTTGGCCAGTGAATCACGTTTGAAATCAAGTGACAGCATGTCCAGTGGAACACATAGGGGTGTGTTTTGTTGTTATTGTTTTACTCCTAACACAAACTCTCTTCTTTGAGGGCTCCAGAAACCTGCCAACCATCATGTCCTGGGTTGAGGCTCAGAGGCCGGGGCAGGAGGGGGTGAACATCATCACCTCGGACTTTGTGGACCTCACCGACTTCGCCAACATAGTCATCAAACTCAACAACCTGCTGTTGCCTGAGCAGGACCGCAGACCGAGATGACACACGTGTGCACAACAGGACCAATGTGTCTGGACCCCGCTGGGTGGCAGAGGTCGGACGACAGATTCCTCCATCATTCTTGCATGTATAGTTGTTCCATAATGCTGCATTATTTTCAATAATAATGTGTGATTTGACACGTTTTTATTTTATTGCTGTCACATAGGTGCTTCTTTATCTGACAAGGTTGCCTTGCTAAAGGACACTTCCGCACTAGGTTACACAGGGATACTCTATGAGACAGAGACCGTTTAGACCCTGGAATGACTTAGCACCGTCAGAACATCACAGTCTGGGTCAGATGACTTCCACATCCCCAACATCATCAAGTCCAAAAGAGGGAAAGAAGCTGGAGCTCAGATTACAGTCGTTATATTGTCAACCAAATGATGTCCCACCACAGCTTTAGCTTCTTAAATTCATTTCTCTACATTCCCTTTTGTGGTAAAACTGGACATACACCACATTGGTCCTTGAAGGCGAAGCAGCACTGGTCGCCATGCAGAAAAAGATTCCCAGCTACTCGTGACCTGGACAATGATGAAAAGACTCAGGAATGCACTTATACGGTTTAACTTCTCAAATATTACAATCTTTGTCCTTTGTTCTGATCACATTACATATTATTTATTTTTTGATAGTGTTGAAAACCAGGATCTTATTTTGCATATTTCTTTTGCTTTTTTAAAGACTGTAATCATAGGTTTTTACAATAGTGAAAAGTGCAGTATTTGTTGCTTCTATGTTAAGCAATGCCACAGGTTGTATCTCTTTGTGCAGCAACACTGTCTTGGTACATATCATTGGGCTATGAAGTTTATGTAAACAGTGGCACTTTTAAGAGGGGGATGGGGGGGGGGTGCAGAGGCAAAAGCTAAATACGTGTGGAACTTGTGCCACAATCCTCATTAAATGTGCACCCATACAGCTTTAACTTAAATACTTTTTATTAGTATGTGTTTTCCCCTCCATAACTACCGATGCAGGAATGGAAACTATTTCCTCGGACAGAAAAAGTGTGGAGGGGAAATGCATAGAAGAGCACTCCAGTATACAACATTTACATTACATTACATTACATGTCATTTAGCAGACACTTTCATCCAAAGCGACTTACAATAAGTGCATTTCAACCTAGAGTACAAACTAAGAACAACAAGAATACAGAAAGTAACAACATATGACCATGTCCAGCACCATGAGGCACACTCGACTTAGCCATAGGGGAAATGCCTCTGTGTGTTGTGTGTGTGCTCGGTGGGCCCTGTGATTATGCATGACATGGAGAGTATGTGACAGTCGCCATGCATTCCTGTGGTCAGAGTAGGCAAAGAGAGGAGGCGGAGAGACGGACTGCAGAAGAGGAGGAAAAGGGATTTACAAAGCCGAGGCAGAGGACACTAAGAAGAAATTGAGGGAACAAGAAGAGATATCTGAACAGCTGTTGTTTTTCCTCTCATCAGCATCCGACAGGAAAGTAAAATGTTTTCTCTTCATATCAAGTCTGCCTTTCTTTTTTCTTTTTTCTTTTCGTTTTTCACTCCCTGACTCACTGGTGTGAAATAGCCTGTTCTGTCCAGGCCACATTGTTGACATGGTTGGTGGTCACCAAGCGCTGCACGTCTCACACACACACACACACACACACACACACACACACACACACACACACACACACACACACACATACACCCACATATACGCACAGGCACTTTAATTGTGGAGTAATTACACATACTATGGCAGGCAAGTGGGAGAGCAGAGAGCAGCAGCTCCAACTGATGGAGAACATTCCTGTTGTTGTTTGGATTGGTCCTCTTTCTTTCTCTCTCTCTCTCTCTCTCTCCCTCTGTCCCTCCTCTGTATCCCTGCTGGCTTCCCACATTTCAAAGGAAAAGATGACAACTCAAGCATGATCATCCAATAAAGTCCTGACGTAATCATGCTGCCTTTGTGTGTTTTGCCAACCAATGTGTGTTATTCTACAGTTATTAGAAGTCTTTGCCCAAAAGTGGCAGTTCCTAACATTTAAGTTTTAAGTCCCATAACGTAATCCCCCCCCCCCCCCCCCCCTCCACAACTGCATCACAAGTTACAGAAAACAGTTGAGTCGGCTTCATCACAGCCAAATAGTTGCTTTGGCTGCGTGATGTGTTTGCGTTAAATAAAGATGTGCAACAATTCTTGGAAAGCCATACACGTTAAAAAGAGTACTTTGCAAATACACTGGTGAGTAAACCAAGTTTGAGTTCATTTAACCACTGCTATGATAATAGTGATGTCACTGACCCGGGTGGACCAGGTCGTTGCCTACAGATATGTTAGTGTTCCCTTTTAGACCGTGATGACGAGAGTTGGACGCCAGCTGTGAAAACACATGACACTGTTGGTATCTTATGACGATCCTGCCTCAGAATGTGTGTGTATGTGTGTGTGGGTGGGGGGGGGGTAAAGAAAGAGAGACCTGACAAGACATGAAGAGGTGCACCACCAGAAAACTGAAAGTACACTTCAAGCCCCAAGCGGTGTCGATGCCAGGCGATTATCTATCTTTAAATTCATATTTTTTTAAAGCATGCGTGTTGAATAGTTTTACCCACTCAAATCCTCAAAGCCCCCCCATCAATGATGATGCTAGGGATTTCCCAGAGACTAAATGAGCTGTCAGAATATTGGTGTTAAGTGGTTCGGATACTGTTTCACAGGGCTTTTAGTACAGTGGACTTATGGCTGTAAGTAAGGTGCATGTGTCTGGATGAAACTGCCCCCCCCCCCCCCCCCCCCCCCCTCCCGCTGCAGGGTCTCCGAACACCAGGTGGGAGTCCTCTCCGCAACAGCTCCAGAGTTCCTGCTCAGCCTCCTGGGATCACATGGGAGTTGTGGAATTCGCTCGGGAATGCTGTCAAACGTTCGGCGGGCTCTGGCGGGAAGATGACAGAGGGAAAGCTTCGCTGCTCTCATGCTAGCAAAGCAGCCACGGAGGCCGAGAAGCTTCGTAGCTTCTGAAAACACGCGGCAAGAGAGAACGTTAACAGGAACTGCAAGAACATTGTCAGGGAGAATCGGCCTGTGAACACTTAGCTGTTGTAATTTGAAGGCTTTTTAAAGATGCATCTGTTAAAGTTGGGTCGAGAACCAAAGGGACAGAAAAGCCATGACGTGTGGCAATATTGTTTTCCGTCTGCCGATCCCATGTCGTCTCCTTTTTCCCCCCTCCTTGATCCTTGCGATGGCAGAGTAGACATAGTTGGGTTTGTGGACTTGTGAACTTGTAATTTGCAGATTCACACTTTGAGGGATATCTCATTCTGTGGGTTCAAACCCTTTATTGACTCTTATGGCCAGTAGATGTGTACACATGTGTGTCCTGAGGAGCGGTGGAGAAAGTGGAGCAGGGCCTGGTGTGCACCAGCTCTCTTCCTGTTTATCCGCCAAGAGATCCATGCGGTGCCAGAGAGATAACATAATCCTGCCTGGAAGGAGGGGGGGAGGGAAGTGTGTGTGTGTGTGTGGGGGGGGGGGGGGGCTCCTTGCCCTCAGTCCTAATCAGTGGACCACTTCCAACACTACATTCATCATTTCCCAACCATAACGACACACCAGGCATTACGCTTGTGATCCTTGTGCGTAGCCTAAACAGTATTCCGCTTGACTGAGATCATATTATAGTTGTGCGCGGTGCCCGTTGTCGTCTTTTGTAACCTCTGCTGCGAACCGTGGAGAACGCACACACCTCTGCCGAAGGAAATTACCTTCCGATGCAGAACCGCCGGCTCCACGATGTCTTCAGCCTGACGCATGACCGTACATGTAGCTTCTCGGAGGGCGCACATAACTTATACAAAGAGCAGCCAGCCAATGCTTAAATGCTCACAGGTCAACATGTGCAGCATTCAACCGACCAGAGATCAAGATTCAGAGTAAATTGACCAATGTACTGCGACGTTCTCCTCTCGTTATTACTACAATTTCGTACAGATGTTTTGCAATGCTAACTGGATACATGATAATGAATGCGTGATGCGTTTTCTTTTGTGTGTGTTTAATGTGTAGAATAGATTGTTGTACCTTCCTGCAATTGTACCATAGTGTGTTCATATGGATGTCTTTTTCATCCCATTCCTCATTAAGGAAGGCCAGTTGTTCTGTCCACCAGATCTGGTTCTGTCTTCATAGACTGAATGAATCAAAACTCTCAGTCTAGTGGGACTGCATTGTGTCATATGACTGCAGACTAGACTGCATTCCTGTTGTAATATCATTAGCTAAACATGCTTCTTATCATAGTCTTTTATCAATGCTGCCAAGTAAGTCCGGAGGAATGCTCTTCTCTCTCTCTTTTTCTCCCTCTCTTTGTCAACCTAAAGGGTTTTCTATTTGAGCTAGTGAGAATGAGAGGTCAAGTGAAGGTGGTCCGTTAACACCTGCACATTAGTCTCTGTGTCTGTGTCAGCGTGTTTGTGTGTGAGAGAGAGAGAGAGAGAGAGAGAAAGAGAGAGAGCGAGAGAGAGAGGGAGGGAGAGACTCCCTCCCCTTGCTGGCTCCCAGCTCCACTTCCAGCTGTTGCTGCATTCTTCCGCAGGTCGCGATTGGCTTTTAAAAAACGTTTGTGTAGATTTGGAGCGGGTGTGTATCTGTATGTGTGTGTCTGTTTCTGTGTGTGTGTGTGTGTGTGCGTGTGAATGTGTGGATGTGACAGGATTAAAAGTATCTCCTATATCTAGCGCACGCTACACAGGGGATGTATGTGTGACCCCAGCATCGAAGGAAGTGACAGAATATCTTTGGGATCCTTTTCCAGCACAATGACAGAAGTGTTCAGTCCTTTTTCAATAATGGTGAGTGTGATTTCATGTGGGGATGAATACCACAATATTTGTTGATGATTTAAATGTATTTGCCATAAATGTATCCAATCTCTTTTAATCTCAGCTACTGGTGTTTAATCTACTCTGGGAGTTCTTTACAATGTGTGTTTCTCATGAGCTGAGTAAAGATAAGCTACATATTATCCGACTTAAATTCCAGATTTTGTTCTCGGCAAATACAATACAGGGAATGTTTGTTTCTGGGCCGCTGATTAAATGCCCCCAGTTTAGAAATGTGTGAGTATAAGCTAATACGCTGAGGATAAAGACCAATAACGAAACACAATTATAACGAATATCTTGAATCCTCTTGCTATTTCTAAGTTGGAGCCGTTCTCAGTATTCATTAGGAATGTGGCATCCTTTTAGTTTTCTTAAAAAGTAGATGCAAAATAAACATATATATTTACTAACCTTTTTTGGAAGCACATGCTTTCTAGGTAGAAAAATAAAAAAGTTAGAACAACTTCTCAGATATTACAGCGCATGATTCATATTGGAACTTTAATTGGATATTTAATAAGGAGATCAATATGAAGACAAATGAGAGCAGTGGCTGATTGTGATGATGATGAGTGGTCTGGGGTATTGGTAGTGTGTGAGTGTGACTAAACCTCTATCCCACATTTGACACAAACAACCCTGAAGCACACCTTCCTGGATCAGTCCATGGCACAAGCTAGTATTATCCCATGACTCACTTGTTCTCTAGCTGCCATGAGTTCCTCGACGCACTGCGTGTTGCTTCCCCTCTCTTATCACCACGTACCTCCTCAACATGGCAGGCACACTGCGTAAGTCTTAAGTATGGATGAATTGAGTGTGTAGTGGGAAGCTATTTAATCTAAAGTGATCTGACACCATATAAACTTTGACAACATCCCAGTGAGGGAATGATACACAAGGTTACACTTGGTTCACATTGAGTTGGTCTGGTCTTGAGTTTGTTGGAAACCAGTTGCATGTTGCTTATGGCTCTATACCATTGTATTTATTAGGTTGTGGATGTGTCCAACCACAGCACTTTACAACAACACGTCTGTGTTTAGATTACCTTCTCATATAGAATGATAAGCTATGTTAAAACCATTATACCGGTCAAGCTGGCGCTATCTATGATGTGGAAACCAGGAGGATTGTCACACAGACTCAACATGCCAATAATGTTATGAGCTACTCACACTGCACCCGACCCAACCCTTAACAAGTGATAGAAGTTCACCTACAGCACTTATATTTAGTGTGCTGAAGCTAAATAGCGTTCCACTCTGTTAAGATTCCCTCCACATTGTGTGTTTACCAGTTATGTGCTTGGATTTCCGTCAGTGCAGAATGGGATCGCATTTGTCTCTCGGTCCATTAATCTCTTTCCCCTCCTTTAGTCTGTTTTTATTTATTATTATTGATTTATTCCCCCTGTTTTCGACCACCCTCTTTTCTTCTTCGTCAGCACTCACAGTTGATTCCACCTTGTGAGCGATGTTAAATGTGGGTTGTATGCCCCTCGACACTTCCCTGTCCCCCCCTGTCTCTGTCATAGCCGGCCCTTCAGAAAGCCAAACACCAGTGGATCCTCTCCATATGGCAGCAAAGGTAATCTGGGCTTTCCCAAAGACACACACACCCTCCATAGAAATGCAGGTTTCCTCCAACTTTGAGTCAGCTGCAACAACAATGGACTTTCTTTCCTGTGAGGATCTTGCCTTTGCGTAAATGATAGAAAAGAGAGCCCTCATTTGAGTGTGAGAGAGTTGGGGTTGCAGAACAATGCTGCTGGATGTTTGCTGTGTTACAGCAGGGGTTCATGGCTAAGTTGTGTTAATCAGCTTGCAGAGTTTTCACTAAATCACACACACACACAAACACACATGCGTGGGAACACACACACACTCAATCAAAGACACAAACAAGTAAGTCACAGAGAAGTTGTGTGTGTGTGTGTTGGGGGGAGGGGTGTGCTGACGTCCGTGGTGTGTATGCATGCGTAGAGCATATAAGAAATGATTGCGCACAGAACAGAGTGTATAGTGAGGAGAAGAGGGAACGCTCACCCCGTTTAGCCCTGAGTTGCTCTATAAGGAGGACACAGAAAGAGGGACTCCATGTTAAACAGCAGCTGTGAGACAATGCCGGCTTTGTCAGGTGGGCGGAGGAGAGGGTAATGCTGGAATGTCAGGGGAGGGGATGTTAGTGTGAGACAGAGGGATGGAGAAAGACAGAGATCAAGACGGAGAGAGGAGTACAGGCAAGTTTACAGGCAGCATTTAACGCTTAAACGGCAGATGCAACACGTCAAGTGCATGGGAGAGGGAGCTAGGCGGACTAGGAAGACAGCGTTCTGTAAACAAAGGAGATACAAGTCCAAAATAAATGGACAGAGATGGTGCTAAGAGCACATGGGCGGAAAGAAGACGTGGTATTCTTAACAGATTGGAAAATGGGTGTACCGATGAATCCAGGTTGTGACATGCACCTTATGTATAACACTCAAGCACGCACATGAACACTGTACAATGCACATATATTCAGCACATTAACTCACACCATATGCATGCAATTCATCCTGCATCACACACTCGCTTCCAAAACCCAAAGACACAAAAAACATTTCCTCAACCTGTTGTGCTTGAAACCACTCAGATCTGATTTTTGTAGCAAGTACAAGTGCAACAGTCACCTTGACTGCAGCTCGGTGCATCGGGAACCCCTCTCATCTCCAATAGTTGGTCAATACATCATTCTGTGGAGGTGCCTGCCTCGAAACACCCTCCAGCCTAAAGCTGATGTTTAAGCTACTTAAATAAAGCAGGCACACACACTAAAGAAGCAGATGGCCAGTGTGGAATATCTGCAGTTAAAGTAGAAGCATCCTGATTGTGTCTGTTGTACTACTCTTCTATTTTGTTCATTCAGAGTAACTGCCATATATTCACCATTTAGCCCATGACCTTGGTGCTCTTATGAGAATGCAGCCTGCCACAGAAACAGACAACAACAACAACGTTGGAGAAGGTAATTGAAACTGAAGGAAAGAGGAAAAAAAACGGAGCAGAGGAAATAGAAACAGAAGGATGAAAGCAAAGGATGAAGAACATAATAAAACAGAGAATTCTTGAAATGGAGAATGTCCTTCTGGTTTCTTCAGTCCTCTTTTTTCTTCCATCACTTTCTCTTTCCCCGTCACTCTAATTTTTTTATCTCCATCTCTGTCTACCAGCTGCAGGGCAAAGACTCAGCTGTCCTGCAGATGGGATCAAAGCGAGATGTGTATGCGTGCAATTTTTTACTTAAGTCTTAAGGATTTAAAACACATTCTATGTATGAAGTTGTTTGAGATGATTTTTCTATTACTGAAAGGGCTCGTTTAGGTTTAAAATAGACTTGGAATGAAAGGTAGTATTAAAAGTGGGTCAGGGCTCTGCCATCAAACTCCATTGTAGCTGTAATGGACCAGAGGGGTAACTATACATCTGAGAAATTGTAAAACTATTTAATCATTGTAATAGCATTCATCATGTGTTGAAAGTAGGATTGTGTCATTAAAAGTATATTGTGTGTAGTTGTTGCTTAACAATGATGTACAATCATTATGTGATTCATATAACATGAGTTCTCATCTTCATGCTCAGAGGGCAGAGCAACAAGCTACACAACCGTGACATATTATCACATTATATTATACACTTGGTACAGTGATGAAGCTAGCGAGCATGTTGCCTATAAAAACTCATCCAGCAAGAGGAGCAGCATGGGCTTTCATTTGGAGACCTTTAAATGTCAAGCCAATATGAACTCTTTTAACTCTTTGTTTTGGTCTCCACCACCTGCTTAAATGATCTGCAATATATATATATATATATATATATATATATATATATATATATATATATATATATATATATATATATATATATATATATATATATATATATATGTTTCCCTACAAACCTACAGATACCTCGACCACCTAGTAATCTCGTAGCTCTCTAATCCAGTGGCCCAGATAGCATCAGTTTAGCTGATTGGAGATTGTGGAGGCTCCTTGGAATGCCAGAACTGAAATCTAAAAATCTATAAGGGGGGTTGACACACATCACCGCTCTGAGCACAACAAGGCCAGACGCGTGTCCTGACCTGCCCAGACGGGAGCTCAGGGGGCCATGGAAAAGTAGAAAGACACTGAGGTGAAGATGGAATCAAGAATATAAAACAGAAGGGAACAATCGAGGAGGAAGGAAAGCACATACAAGAAGGAAGTGGGAGGAAAAGATAGAAAAAGAAGAAGGAACGATCTTCTCATTATACTTAAAACAGTTCCCGTTGAACTTTGAATCTGTGTCTCATCTATGTATTTGTCCAGCTGATTTTCTTGCCATCATACACAGTGTGTTTGTTTTGTCTACACCAGGAATGAAAAAAGAAATCAGTGGAATGTGGGGCCCGCACATCTTCATGCGATAACAACAAAGAGCTGATGCGTGACTTTATATGTGGCTCTGAGTGTGTGTGTGTGTGTGTATGCATAGGGGTTACAAGGGTGGCTGAATTGCGAAGAATAGAAATGTGTGTGTTTAAAGGCAATGAGGGTGTCAAAGGAGAAAAAGGAGCAAAGGAAGTGACCTCAGAGAGGAAGTTGCCGCTGACTTACAGGAAGTGGTATGGAGCTGACTTGTATTTGCACTTCCTATGCTGGTCATTGGAGGAAATTATATAAAAGAGAGGACAGTGAGATCTAAACGAAAGGAGGATGGGACATAGAAAGTAAAAATGAAGCTTAGAGAGTTGGAAACACAGTTGAAGAAATCCAAAATAAATGAGATACTAATGGAGAAACCTGAGTGAGGTTGATCATGAAAATTAAGATTATTAAAGGATAACATTGCGAGAGAAGAGAGGCAGGAGATGAGAGAAGGTCGAAACGGAGATGTGGTTGGGGTGGTTTCCCATGCTGTAATCTTCTCTGCTTGGGTGAGAAGCATATAACTTATTCATATGTGTGTGTGTGTGTGTGTGTGTGTGTGTGTGTGTGTGTGTGTGTGTGTGCGCACAAACAGAAGCAAGCCGGTGCAGGGTGCTGCAGGGGTTCTCCTTGGCAATGGATCTTAGCAAATTCAATCAAACACCATTTTACATAATTCCTCTTTTTAGTTTGACATTCTCGTCATGTTATGCCAGTCTAATCCTGTCCTGCTTTTTCCTGCATATTTTCATGGCTTCTTATTCTTACCCATAAAACGGTTTCATTTACCTTGACTCCATTATCGACTTCTTTAAAAAGCAGTCATGACAGCAAATTCCCGCTCGTGGCCCTCAGAGGCTGAAATGTATATCAAATATCTAAAGCATCAGAGCATGAATCGTATCAGCAGAATCTGCCTTCTGCATGAGGACGTATCTGCACATCTGACCAGTGGAACAGGAGGAAAGTCTATGAAGTCTCCAAAAGGTCCATGAATGAACTCAACATCTGTATGATTGTTGTGTGTTTCTGAAATGTTGGCCCCACTGAGGCAATTGTGCCATACAGGTGGAGCATCCTAACCAGCCTGTATGTCTGTGTGTGTGTGTGGGGGGGGGGGGGAGATAAATGAATAAATGATAATCAGGTGTGCTCTCTCATCCATTTTGCAGGACTCTGAGATGATGTTCCAACCAGAGTCAGATCAAATATCTCGAGTGGAACCCAAGGTGAGAATATACAAACACACAAGAGCATTGAATGAAATTTATAAGTCAAATTAATATAAATAAATGTGTCTTTAGCATTGTGCAGAATTCTTTTTCGGGTCTTAGTTTCTAGTCTTAGTCTTTCAAGAATATAATAATGATGAATGAGCAGTGAGTGAAAACTACCTTTCCTATCTGACGGATGCTTGTAGTCTCCGCCTCTGGACCTGATCGACACAGGGAAGGGGCTGAAGGTCCAGACCGCCACGCCTCATCTGGTGAGCCTGGGCAGTGGGAGGCTCAGTGTGGCAATCACCCTGCTGCCGCTAAACGAAGGTAACACACACACACACACACAAACACACACACACACACAAACACACACACACACACACACACACAAACACACCATGGGTTATGATTACCGAGTCAGACAGTAGCCAGTCCTCTTCCCGATGCCCAGGATCATAGATTTTTTTATAATGATTGTAATTCCTCTTAAGTTATATACATCTGTCATCTATGGTGGAACTAGAGTTACTCGACCTGTGGCGTCCCCTCGACTCCCTCTGTGTCCCTCCTTCATTGCTTTGTTTCCCCATACCTTTCCTCTCTTTCTGCCCTCTCCCTGCCAATCAATCGCTTCATCTCCATGTTATTGGAGAAGTGTTTGTGTGTGTACGTGTGTGTGTGTGTGTGTGTGTGTGTGTGTGTGTGTGTGTGTGTGTGTGTGTGTGTGTGTGTGTGTGTCGAAGAGTCGCTAGGGGAAAGTGATACTGTGCATGGGTCACAATAATGTCAAAACAAGGAGCCAACACCACTTCCTCCCACAGGGCTCCTTTAGACTGAAAACATTTATTTAAACAAACTCCTCCATCCACAGCTCTGGTTATTTATTTGTTCTGTCATTGGTGATGAAAAATGGCCCCACTTGATGGTTAGTGTGCAGATTGAATCCACATTTAAAACGTACCAAGTAGGACAACACTGCGCTAACATACTGAACGGTTATAAACAACAGATGACTCAAACTATACGGTTTCATGACCGCGTCTTTAAGATCAGAGAGGAAGCATCCACTCCATTATATTGAAAGACTTGAAATCCACAAGTATTGAAATCAGAGCAAGCATGGCCAAATACACGTTAGTATTTATGTCTCTTTCATCAGCCATCCACAGGTGGCTTGCACTAATCTCCCCCTCAATGACCCCCCCACCCCTCTTATACACAGACACACACACAATCAGACAACCGTAAACTCATTGACTCGGCAAGCCACAGGTGCCACAGCTTAATTATTATTCCGGCAGGTTAGCCAAACGCATGACAGCGAAGAGATGGGAGCATCGATAATGAGATCTACAGCATTATATCATGAAAGACACGCTTGTACAACTGATTATGGTTCAATAGCCTGCAGACAGTCGATGGAACTCTTATACACACAGACTGGAGCTTGAAAGCCTAATTGAAAATCTGTCATTGGATCACACTCGTGACTCACATATATTTTTAGAGTTGACAAGTCTTTGGATCACAAAGCTCTCATTATATTCCTAATACAGAAAGACAGACTCCTTTGGTTTCGCCTGAGAGAAGGGCTTAGAAACATGTTGATAGATGGATTGATTTAACGGCGCTGTAAAGTCAATGTTTTAATAATATTACACGGGGGATGGTATTAAAATGAAACGTGTTGTAACGTCAGCATTGTGACATTTCATATTTTACGTAATTATATGTCTCTTGCTCTGACACTCGTCGCACACTTTCACATTCCCCCGGCTCGGTGTGCTCTTCCATTTCAGTGAGGAATGCCAACAATGTGAACAAGACATTTTAGGAGAACAGAGGGTCTATTTTCCTTCAAAATGTGTCGACTGAAAGAGAATAATTGGTTGAAATTGATAATACTGAAGTGGCCCTTTGAAGTCTGGCTCACAAGACCACCCACGTGGTTCAAAAAGACAATTGAAAGACAATTTTTGCATTTTTAACATTTCTATTTGCAATTTGCTTGACGTTCCAGGAGTGACCCGCATTGGCCGAGAAGACGCTCCAATTCCTCAAGATATCACGATCCAGGGTGTCGGCATCGAGGCGGAGCACTGTCTCATCGTCAATGAAGGTTGATGTCAGTTCACTCAGCACATGTCATGGTATAGCCATAGCCTCTGAAGTAAACAGGACTGAAGAAGTGTGTTATTAGACGTTCACCTAGCTCACGTCTGTAGGTTGTGTCAGCAAATTACTCATTTAAATGAATTTATTTATTTAAAATATACTGAATCCGATAAAAAAATGAATCTATCCAAAAAGTGACTTTTAATATTTGAAAACATTTATTAAAACTTGTAAAGAGAGGATACGTTAAATATAGTAACTACAAAATTCATCTATCTTGTTTTAAGAGGATTATGCAACAGAATCTGTTAGAAACCATCAAACCGACACACTCTTTAATTTTAATAAGTTTTCAAGTTAAATATAGCATTGGATGAAATATTAAGCTGCATGTCTTTCAGTACTTAGTCAGTGTATTGTGAGCATGAAAGGACAATTATCTTTGACGAGTGATTGATTGCACTGATGTTTGTTTTGGTTTGTTTTTTTGTTCCTGTGTGTTACATCCTGTATAATTACCACGCCAAGCATTCAGACCAAAGCCCCGTTGTGAAGATGGAAATAGCATGGCTTTGTGTGTATGTTATCATCAAACATGTTCGTGAGGCATCTTTCAACAGGGAAGTACTTCTGAGTAAAGGATGATGTAGAAGCTGTAGTTACTTTACTTTAAACCAAAGGTATACTGATCCTCTCTTTTCTCATTATCACCTCTGACACAGGAGGGGTGGTGACCCTGGACCCCTGTGGTCACCTCTGCAGTCTGGATGGAGCACAGGTCACTGTCCCCACTCCACTCACACAGGGTAAGATATGCGCGCACACACACACACACACACACACAAACAAACACTCACACGCACACACATACACACACACACACACAAACAAACACTCTCACACACACACACACACACACACAAACAAACACTCTCACTGTCTGTCTACTTTCAGAGAGAGCCTGAGTATAGACTGTGTATCCGAGGCCCATATCTGGTGTTTGTTTTACTTGCTTGCACAAAACCAGACACACGCATGCACATGTTTGATATACTGCCACCTACTGGTCAGTGAAATAGTTGAAGTGAAAGTTGACAACATTTCGTTGAGTGTGCATATATTTTCGGTGTTTCAAAACTCCACTTTGTGTGAATAACAGAGATCGGTTAGTTTGCGGTTCGGTGAACTCGCATTCCTTTCAGAGTGTGTATGAGTCATATGGACACAGTTAACATTGTGCTGACGTGAACATGAACAGCCCGGTGAACACGTGTGTGTGTGTGTTTGTGTATTTCACATCAATTAATGGGCCCATGTGTGTGTGTGTGTGTGTGTGTGTGTGTGTGTGTGTGTGTGTGTGTGTGTGTTTGAGCAGTTCCTTGTGTTTGTGGATGTGTTTTGAATGATGTAGTGGATGTCCGTGTACCTCTGGTTTGGTTTAATCCGTTGTGGTTTGGAACAGCTTCTGCTACAGTGAGTCACAGCTTCCAGCAATGGCAGAGCATATACCCTCACAACGAATTCGGTCAAAACACAGAACACTTGCAGAACACACACAGACACACACACACACACACACACACACACACACACACACACAAACAGAGGATCCTCCCAAATTCTATCACATTACTTTTCTTATCACTCTTTCCACCCCTGCCCATGTGTCTGTTTTTTGTCGGCCAGTATCTTGATCTTTTATCTGTCTGCCCTCAATGTTCTCCTCTCATCCCCCAAATTCCCTTTTTATGGATTTACTGAGTTGCAGAGCATTCCTCGAGTCATTTGACTGTTTTTGCACCTGGTTTCTCCTTCTCACTGTATCCATCCTTTCTATGTACCCTTTTTTATCCTTTTCATTGAGGTCTGGCCATTTCAAGTTAAATATTGACAGGCCTATTTATCTTCCCTCTGTGCATGGCTGATTCAAATATTGACATCATCTTGGTGTGTCTACACACAAACACACACACAAGGCTAGGGCTTCAGGAAGCCGCAGGGGTGAAGAGAAGGACTGAAAGAATGAAAAAAAGGTCGAAAGGGCATGGTTTGGAAAATTATGGAGGAAGAGGGAACATCTTTCAGGAATACTCTCTGGCCTCAAATGCTCTAGGCAGAGTTGTCTGACCACACACACCGACACACGCACACACAAAATAACACAAATAACACACACACACACACAGGTACTCTTGCACACTGTGGAGCAGCCTGGAGTTGATTAACTATGTTTAGGAAATGATCTGTTCTGTATTTGTATCAGCTAAACTTCTAACGAAAAATAACCTGAACAGCTGGAAGTCCCTTGTTGAATGTGTTCATACAGCGTAATAACATATTTCCAATGCTGAAAATAGAAATTATCGTATTGAAAAAACAACGTTATAGTCAGAGACTGTAGTCACTGTACCCATGACTGAGACTTTTTTTTCTCACTTGCTTTACTTCCTTCCAGAATCTTCCCCAAAACTCTTGTCTGCCCCTTCTCCCCTGTTGTGTGATCTCAAGACAAATGAATTCATTGCCAAATGAATTGTTTTTTCATTAGAATCCAAACAAGCCACCAGGTTTTAAGTGAGCCGCCATAGTGCAGCTGTTTCGGGGTTACGCTGGTCCAAGGTATCAATGAAAAGAGAGAGCAAATAATAGGTAGACAAAGAAAAGCTGAGGGGGCGTCCACCAAATACCTCACTGTCTAATAGCCTTTGAACCTACCAAAACTAGATTAGTGTGATAGCGTATTATAGATTGATCGTTTACATTTGGTTCAATCCGCCACGATCCTGTTTTCTTCTCTTTTATTTGTCTTTTACAAACTTTGAACCTTCCACGTTGCTATTTTCTTCCTCAATAGTATTTTCAAATAGTTTGCTCTCGTGAATCCTGAACCACTCACCCCTTTTTTACGGAGAGTTGGTACAGTCCCGCACTCAGAATCCTGGACGGTAAATCAGTGAACTTTCTTACATACGGAGTCAAGGCGGCGGAGGAGGCACCCTGTAGGAGAGAGAGAGAGAGAGAGAGAGAGAGAGAGAGAGAGAGAGAGAGAGAGAGAGAGAGAGAGAGAGAGAGAGAGAGAGAGATAGGAGGACAACAATACGGGGACCGTCAGGACTCGAGCTATAGCATTTGTTTTCCTAGAAAAACTAAAAAGTTAATTCGAAGTCTTGTCATTATAATTTGTGAGACGTAACACAAATAAAGAAATAACCTTAGTATCTTAGGTGTTATTGTCGCTCACTGAATGGGACTCAACAGGTATGTAACGGATTTTTATTTTGCTAGCTAAAGTTAACTTTCAACGAAAGTAATAAATTCATGTTGCATGTAAATACATTTTCTATACTTATATGCACGTAATTTTTTTTACAGTCTTTGGCCCACTCTTTTTCGTGAATGAACTAAGGTTCGTGTTTTGTTCGCTAAATATACTAATTGCAGGTGCAGTATGCTAGTTATAGTTTCTTTGGAGGTCTTTTCTCTATTGCCCATCCGTGGTGATGTGTTTGAATCGGGCTTATACACATTCAAACCATCAGAGCTGACCGCAAAGTGAAAACACTGTTTCGAAACCAGCAGCATCTCGTGCTCTCTTTCTCTGAGAAAGCTGGCCAAATGCTATTCCCACCAATCGATACATGTGTTTATTTGAACCTTGTGGTACGAGCAGCCAGACTTGGCTCTACGGTCATGCATGGCCTCATCAGCTGATATTATTGGTTTTCCTTCCTCCCTTCTGATTGGCTGCCGTGTGGATGCCGTCACAGACAGATTGAGCCCCATCTGTCCCCATAAATGAATATAAATTGTATTCTTTAAAAAAACTGCTATACGGCCTGTAAAGCCAGCTGCATTATTGCTGCTACTCCTGTGACCCAAGCCAATGAGTGGGGATAATAAGGGGAACCACTTTTTTTCCTCCTTCATATTGGCAGCCGTCTTTTGGAGGCGTTTCATCACAACCTGTTGGCTGTAGTATATTGTCTGCAGCTTTCGATGGATTCATAAATGTGGTGTTAAGTTCACGTACTTGTGTGGCGCGAGTGCGTGTGACAAAGACAAGCGGCCCGTGGCTGTGAGGACAGGCTCAGTGGTCAGGATACCTGACACCTGGAAACAAAACCTGCCTCATTGTCATGGATGTTATTGTGTTCACAAGTCTCTCTTCTGCTTGCCTTGAGCACATTTTATGTGAGACTGAAAAGAAAAGAACAGTCTTTAAACCAAATGAATAAGAAATACATTTTGCATGGTGTTTGTTGTTATGTTTTTCTTTCTTTTCTTTCTGCTATATTAGAGGTTCAGTCAGAGGGAGTCATGACTATTTCATCATGCCAACTGTTATATTGTTAATTCTGTACACATGACATCTGTTGCCCTTCTGTCCATTGGAGGAGAGGGATCCTCTTCTGTTGCTCTGAAGTTGAATTGTGTGTGAGTGTGTGTGTGTGTGTGTGTGTGTGTGTGTGTGTGTGTGTGTGTGTGTGTGTGTGTGTGTGTGTGTGTGTGTCTGTGTCTGAGTGACTGACCGACTGAAGTATGAGTGAGTGTCTAAACTAATCTACCCCGACTCCCCCGAGTAAGACCAGTCTGTTTTTTTATGATGGTACTGCTGGACCCTTGTGCCCCGGAGAGGGTTACTTTGTGGTTTTGAGGCCTATTAACATTCCCACTGGGACCCTGTGTGTATGCATCTTTTCATGAATGAGTAAGTTTAGTTTTAGTTCAGTTACAAAAGGATTTAAGGGATTATAGCAACATTTAAAAGGCAACCAGTTCCTCCCAAAAATGCATGTGTGCATTTGAAATTTTGGGTGATTTACTTTTGATTTTTGTGAGTAATTAGCATTTCAAACCTGACCAATTAGCAGGTAAGTAAGGGGAGTTGGTTTCATTCAAGAAATAGTTTGACATTTGATCTGTATTCAGTTTGTTTTTCATTCTAACCTAATGCTCTCAATTTGGCAATTCCTCCACTTATGTTAACCACATAGAGAAACAATTTTGAGTTCCCCCTTACATAACACTGCGGTGAGAGTGTAGTTTGGGTCGCTCAGATCTACATGGAAACAAAAATTGGCTCCAGACGCGATACAGCTTCTACATCTGTGCCCTCAAAGACACTGAGGTTGGCCTTTGTAGATCACACCACACTTTAAATTATCCTATAAATGTATGTAAAGACTAATTTCCAGTTTTCTTGTCTTTGGAGAGGGTCTATCCATGTGTGTGTGTTTGAAGGGGGGGTAATGCTTTGACGTGGGAGGCAAACTCAATTTGCTGGTAAACAAGTCAGCACGTAAATAAGATTTAACGTGTTTTGTTGTGGATGGTGTATGTGTGTGGTTGTTTGTGTGTGTGTTTGTGGTTGTTTGTGTGTGTGGACCGTGTGGTTGTGTGGCGGTAAAAGGGAGTTGGCATGTGTTCATGTGCAATCTATTTAGGACAGTAGCTTTACATTTAGTCTGTGTGCAAACAGTTAAGATTAGCATTTCTGGATTGAATGTGGCGGATGCTGTGTAATCTTATTACAAATGGAATTTAGGAGTAAGGGTTAGGAAAAAGTGATATAAAGGTTCAATCATCAGGTTGTATATATATATATATTAGTATATAAATATAAGTACACATATTTATATAGTATTAATATAAATATAAGTACAATTTCTGAGTTTCTCATCCTTTTCTTTTCTCTGTCACAAACACACACACACACACACACATACTTCTTGTATCTGTTCATGATGGAGGAGGACAGGATTAGTTAGTGGTTATTTGTTAGCTAAGAAGTACTGGGAGGAAATTAGATCAATGGGCGGATTGGGGGCTGTGAACAAATCATGGCGACACACTTTACCCTCCTCTTTAAAGGTGGCACATGGTGAGGCTGTTGAGGGGAGGAAATTAGATTTTTACAAGAGCTGACTGGTGTGTGTGTGTGTGTGTGTGTGTGTGTGTGTGTGTGTGTGTGTTCTCTCCTCTGCTACATACCGAGAGTCACTGTGAGTCATTAGGTAGACACAGCTAAGAGACATTATTAGATCATTCCTACACATGACTGTGTGTGTGTGTCTGCGTGTGTGTGTGTCTCTCTTTCTCTCATTTTAATTACACTACACACATCTTTTGATCTCGCTGTCAGGAAGCTTCACAGTTTGCTTCACACAGTTTGCATCCCAACCTGTGAGTATTGTGCCTCCATAGGTGTGCATTTTGATAAGTTCACGGTCAAGCTGTGTAGACTAAACATTTATTACACGGTTTTCATGTGGTGTGTGTTTCGTGTGGTGTTAACTCCACCTCATCACCCCCCCCCCCCCCCCCCCCCCCCTGTGCGTAAAAATTACAGCTAAGAAATCTTCCAGGGCAACGTCTGAACTAGCTAACCTGTAATCGCAGATTTGGCCATAAGAACAAGTTTTCAGTGGAAGTGTTGGTGAGGCTGGACATACGGCTGCAGAGTGAGAGAGGAAGGGACAAAAGAGGGATGAGGACGAGAGAAGGGAAAAGAAACATTTTTCCATTCAGTCTTTTTCCACCCCCCCCCCCCTTTCCTCAGTGGCTGTGTCTGACTTCAGGTCCAAGGAATCTGATGAAACTGTAATGGAGCTATTAAGGAGGTTATTTCAGCCTTTTACACTCATGCTAACATTGTTGGGGTTTACTGTTGCTTATCTGAAACTTCTACCCTCAGGGTTGGCGGTTTGGGAAGAGCAAAGAGATTGTGTGTGTGTGTGTGTGGGGGGGGGGGGATGAGTGTGAGAAGACAAGACAGACAAATGAGAGGGGAACTCTTTGTTTTCCAGCCTTCAGTCTTGTGATCTTCTCTCCTCTTTGTTGTCTATACTCCTCTTTGCATCGGTGTAGTCTTTTCATTTGTTTTGGGCCGTCTCTCTTCTTTTTCACTTCTATTGTGAGTGTGAGTGTGTGTGTGAGTGTGTGTGTGTGTGTGTGTGTGTGTGTGTGTAAGCACTGCTGTCTCTCTCCCTTTCCTCCTGAGGTATTTGGACAGCTGTGGCTGTCTGTGTGTATTACAGAGGTTGTGACCCCGACATCGTGTTTGATACCTGGCCCTCTCGGCCTAATTGATGGCCAGAGCAAACACTGGGGTCTGGAACGGCTGGCTGTGCACAAGAGTGTGCAAGTGTGTCTCTGGCTGTAGAGAAGAAGAGAAAGCTGTACTTACAACTTCATTTTCATGAATACAATGTAGCGTTTGCTGTATTCCTCATGTGTGTTTATGTGCCACACAAACACACAAGCCAAGAATCACATGCTTACAATTCCTTTTTGTATTCCTTTTCTTAGTCTGTACTGTGTTTCTTTATACCACCCTCTTTTACCTGTTCCAGTTGTACCTGTCGTTCCCCTCACATGTCTGTGTGTTTCTTCTCCAGGTTATTCCCTGTGTCTGGGTAAGTCCTATTTCTTCCGGTTCAACCATCCTGAGGAAGCAAGCAGAATGAAGAGCATGCTTCCACAGAAGAGCCCTGTGTCGGCTTTAGCCTACAACACAGGTACCCCCCCCACACACACACACACACACACACAAACACAAAGAGCGGGCCTAAACCTTCCCTGACCCGTGACCTGTACTTGATCCCTGCTATTCTTCCTTTTGTTTTCCCTCTCTCTTTGTTCTGCCACATCATCATCTCCTCTTCTACCTCTCTCCCTCCCTCCTTCATCGCCTCGTTCATCTATTGAATCTGCTTTTCACCTGTGCAACATCTGTATCCATAGATATCTCCAATGCGCTGACTTGGATCTCAGGGTCCAGTTACTGATACACACGACCTCGACAGGTGTCTTGAGTGTGTGTGTCACACACTTGTGACAGAGTGAAGCTCAAGCGTCGGGCGCTGGCAGCTATTTATTTCAACCCTTCTTCCCAGTATATTCCTTAAACTCTCACCGTCACACACGTGCTAAAATGTAAATTCAAAACATATAGGAATGTTACTGTCATCTGGTGCCTCTCCATTACCATGGCGATACAGCTGGACTCTGCTGTCTCCTTGGTGATTGATCGGGCTTGGAGCAAGGTGTGTGTGCGCCATAATCAGTGGAATCCTTGCTCCTTAAACTCCTAGACGTAAGGAATGCACTCCTCTCCTCTCCTCTCGGCTCCTCTGAAGTTTCTGTTGAGAGGACTTACATCTCTCTCTCACACGCACAGACACATATAGGCAAACACACACACACACACACACATTGGAAAGTTGTTTTTACAGGCAGACACAATCTTGACCTTTACCCTCCATATTGCCAAGACTCACACTCTGCAACGTGCACCTAAAGTGAAGGCTCTAGCTCAAAGCCAAACAAGCTGGGCAATGAGGGAATAGTCACGATAGAACGGACTTGATGCACGCCAGGCCTCTGGTATAAATCTGCCCATGTATGGACACAAACACCCTGTGTGTATGTGTGTGTGTGTGTCTGTCTCTGTGTAGTGTGTGTCTCTAGATCTTTTGATGTCTTTCATTTTCTGCCCCATTTCTCTCCACCATGTACGGTTTGACATTCTCACACAGGCTGTCATTCAGCTGTGAGCAACAATATAACTCAACTAATTAGTGGTAGTTCCAACACATATGTACACTCTTAGCATTTACACATCGGAAGTACACGTGTGTCTGTGTGTGTGTGTGTGTGTTTCTGTCAGGCGGAGCCACAGTTTTTGGCATATGGGACAGTTAAACTCTGGGTGGTCTAAGCATGAGCATTATAATGGCTCCTTTTCCACATAAAGCCACCGATGAATTCAAAACACTCGGGAGGTCCTCTTCACTCCCCTCTTTAGCGTGTTTTACCTGCACTTCTGATGATAGGAGTTAAAAAAGTAAAAACAGTGCTTCGTATCAACAATACTCCTGCTGACCTCAGCAATATTTGAACGAGTAAAAATAACCTTTTCTCGGATTTTTGTTTTTGTTTTAACTTCCTTCCTGCTAAATATTACTGACTCAGTTGAGGTTTGGAAAAAGACCCCCTCTTTGCTGAAGCTGTCTTAAATACAAGGCTTTAGGAAGGGCGGGGGCCACTTGAGGGTATCCCAGAATATTTTGTGGTTATAATTTCGTTTCTTATACTAAGGAACACAAGTCGAGCTAGATTTAAAATGTTTGTCTTGGATCTAATGGATGGTTTTGTGCAAGAGTGAGAGTGTATGTGTGTGTGTGTGTGTGTGTGTGTGTGTGTGTGTGTGTGTGTGTGTGTGTGTGTGTGTGTGTGTGTGTGTGTGTGTGCGTGTGCGTGCGGGCGTGTGTGAGAGAGTCGACTCCTACTCTGGGTGATTTGCTGCCTTGCTGTTTGGTTTTGGTTTGTTCTCCCATCAGCCCCCTTGTGTGCATACACAGCCTCTCTCTCTCTCTCTCTCTCTCTCTCTCTCTCTCTCTGTTATAACTTTCCTTCTTCTCCTGTCTTGTTTTCTTCTTACTCCACATTGCTTATCCCAGCCATTGCGCCTTTTCTCTTGTTTTGAATCTGCACTCTTGTTGTTTTTCTTTCCCTCCAGCTCCTCTTTGCCTCCCTATATATACACACACATATTTAAATAGCTGTTTCTCATACTCCTCAATGTTCCTCTGTATTTGTGTATCCACGCATTCCCTATATTATCCGTTGAATTAGTTTTCCATGATATCTTTTCCCCACCTCCAGACTATTTGAAGTTCAGCAGTGACTACAGCCATGCGGTGGTGGGCGGCACCAGCAGTGCCCGGGGGATGCGATCAGCGTCCGAGCTGCGGGACTTGATGGACACCCTTCAGCGCAAGAAGATAGCGCTGGAGAACAGCCTGAGAGCCAACGGGAACGCAAACCCCTCCTACTTCAGCGTAACACAGGTGAGACCTCATTTCGCTCCATACTCCATTGTGTAGTCCATTTCCTTTTTTTTGATTGGCTGATAAGTGGCACCTCGCAGCAGAACTCAGGGAGCGTTTGATTTCTCCACGGGCCAGCTCATGTTTGCGCGCTGCGGCACATTAAAACATTTAAAAGCCGAGTTTTTTTCAGCGTGAGAAATACGATGTGTGGCGGGAGTTAAGACCGCAATGCGTGAGTCTCACACACAGGCCAGCCTTCTTTTTCTTCTTCCGTTTTCGTCTCCTTTCTTCTTCTTCTGGAGTTAATGTTGGTTAGCAAACCAGTCATTCAGGCATTACCTCTAACTACAGTGGGCTGAAGTGTAGAACAAGTTTGTCAGCAAAAAAAATTTAATAACAAAAAAAAAAAATCTGCTAATTTACTGGTCGCGCATGGGCGAGTTGATGAAAAAATTATAATTTTAGCCGCAAAATACGACCATTTGGGCGCAGTCTGGAGCCCTGTATATGCATTAGATATTATGACGACGTAGCATTTTTCTCAGTTTTAACACATATCTTTTTCATTCCATCTCTCAGTCTCCTCCCACCACCCCTGTGACGAGTCCTACCACATCCTCATCGGCCTATCAGGAACAGGCCAGGCGGTTCTACGGATCGGACCGTTCGCCCATGTCTTTGAAATCCGCTCACCCTCTTTCCCCCGGACGGCGATCCGACCCCGCTCCTTCTTCTCTGGCCTCGCGCACCTCGGTCAGTCGCAACCAGGACGGCATGAGCGACGGCCACCGGCTGCACAGCGCGGGCTCCTCTTCCCTGCTGTCCACATGGAACGGCGGAGGCTCCTCCATCTCTGTTGACGGGAGCAATAGCTTCATCCTCTCTCGTCCTCCCCCCTCATCCTCATCGCGCACTCCATCAACAGGAGGCGCAGCCAGCATGCCCTCGAGCCCCCGTCTTGGACGCCGTAGCTACGGCAACCAGGAGCCGGTGCCCAGCAGCAGACCCAGGAAGTATTCAGCAGGCTCGCTGAACGGGATGACAGGAGGAGCGCAGAGTCGCTCGTTGCCACGCCTCTGCCCCTCCCAATCTCCCCGAGACAACAACAACGGCGCCCTGACTTTGTCCACTCTTCCCCCGCGCCGATCCGATGTTGCTGGCGGCTACAAATTGAGCAAAGACTATTACAACTACAATCAAAATGCCAGCCCTGATTTCAACCACAAGTCCAGCCAGCTTTCCTCCAACAGGAATCAAGTTCAGTCCAAAAGTCAGGGAGAGAGTGTCGTGTCCATCTCCCTCTCCTCCCCGAAGAACTTGCCCCTCACGATGGCCACGATCCCCTCCACAACCGCCCCGCCTGATGTGACCATCCCATCTCGGACAGGGGGCTCCTCTTCTCCGCGTGTGGCCAAGAAACTCAGCCTGACCTCCACTAGCTCTGTGGGGTCCATCGGCTCCACGAGTTCCAGTCCTCCAGAACTGGAGCGGCTGGCGAGCCGCGGAGCGTCCCCAGGAGCGGGCTTGTCTTTGGGGGAGAGGCGAGGGGTCGGCCTGGAGCTCGCAGGTTCCCCGGGGCCTCGGCTTGGAGAGAGGAGGTCTTCACTCGGGAAGGCGGGGCTGGAACCTGGGACGGGGCTGGGCGAGAGGAGGCAGTCGTTCGGAAAGGCAGGACTGACCCCACCAGGAGGTCTCAGGGAAAGAAGGGGGAGCATCAGCTCGCTGAGCGGGAAGGAGGAACTGACCGACTACCATCAGCACCAAAAGGAGGAGAGGCTCCGTGAGCAGGAGGTGGAAAGACTGGTGAGTTTGAGTGTGTTTGCACAGGATGCCACTGTCTAGATATGTCGACATCCCCTGTGATACATACCATATGTGGTGTAATGTGTAGTAGCTTACAGAACTTCCACATCTTATTCAGATGAGCAGATTTGTTGCATATGACAGAAGATGGAGGTATCCCGTTTACATTTGCAGTGTCCTCCTGTCTCTATTTTTGCATATCGTTCAACATGCAATCACACAAAGGCGATAAATGGAATGAGTTAAGGAGAACGCATCCCTCCACACCAAACTCCTCCTTGTCCCCTCAAACATACTCTCCCAGGGAGCTTAGCGCACACACACACACACACACACACAGAGAGAGTGAGGTTCACCAGTCCACAGATGCCTCTGGCAGTTAGCCCATACTAACAGGACTATTCTTAACCCCGGGCTTGGGTCGTGTGTGTGTGTTTGTGTATGTGCTGCGTGTTTGTCAGTCATTTAGAGGTCCGCCCCGTGTGGTTCGGACCACTGAAGAGCCACAGCACACATCAGTCAGATGTGGGTTAGAGAAAGCAGAAAGATTAGAGAGCAGCGTTGTCGTGTAGCAGGTGGATAAACACACAGATGCTCAGCATGTAATGACGACTGGACTCGAGCCCACTAGCATTCCCTCTACGAAACACTTTCTCATCCACATGGTCACATTCTGCTCAGAGAGCTGGTGTCTCTTAAGCTGTGGAAATAGTTTTCTGGATGCCGTACAAACCCAGCTGTGTTTCTCGAGCTGCTCAGTGGCTTTTACCTCCCCAGTTTGCAAGATAAGAACATTAAACACTAGGGATGCACCGATCTGATCGGCGCCGATCCATATTGGCCGATATTGCCATGATCGGTTTTGATCGGCCTTCTCAAAACGGCCGATCATAACCGATCGATCAGATGACGTCACATCTGCGAGAAATACTATCAGAGACGTTTCAGTCGCCGCGCACCGCAACTGAGACGGAGCGCCCGCGGAGTGCCGCAGAGTGAGAGGTCCGCGAGGGGATCCTCCCGCAGCGAGCGGCGCCCCGTCCCCCGAGCTGAATCTCTGGGTCAACTCACCGACACTCACATGTCTGACCCTACAGACTGATGCTCACATGTCTGACCCTATAGACTGATGCTCACGCTACACGCGTTCGATCGGGAGCGCGCGAGGGTTTTCATAAAGTTAGCGGGTAACTTTATGAAAACCCTCGCGCTCCTGATCGAGTGATGTTAGCGGAAGGATTCACGTGACACAACATCAGGTTTTGCAAAGATAGCGGAAAGAGCCACGTGAAACAACATCCGTTTTTCAAAATAAGATGTCGACAAATCATACACAAACATATACAAGTAAACAATGAACTGATTTTGTATATTAATAGATCGTTTCTGAGATTTAGCTTGAATTATGCTAACATTAAAACATTGTTACTGTACCAAGGAAGAGTTTATAAAAATAAGTCAGACTTTTGTATGTTAAAAAAGTCCTGTATATAGATTTCCCCAAGAGTTCCAGGAAATGAATAATGCAGATGTGTTCCATATATATCTGAAATCAATCCCCTACAATAGCAATCAAACAATTGTAATGTATCAATTTTGCATCAGTTTTCAAAATAAAAGTCCTAAATGTTTAAAGAAATTTGTAATTTCTTTAATGTTTGAGGGACTTTAGATGTGTATTTCCTCATAGTCCTAGGCAATAATGCTACACAATAAATAGAATGCTTCAATCAACACCGTAATTGGTATTATGGGATCGGCAGATACTATTTCGGTGATCGGTGATCGGTATTATCGGTGATCGGCTGACACTGATTTCAGTGATCGGTGATCGGCCCAAAAAACCTGATCGGTGCATCTCTATTAAACACAGCAAGGCCTCATGGGATGTGGTTTGATCTAAAACCATTTGTTTTGGGTTTGTGCTCCAGTGTAATAGATACCCGCCACCTATTGGGCATGTTCAATGTTGCATTCAATTTGTCTTAGTTAAAGACTGATGCTTATTTTGAAGTTACTACAAGGGATTTTCATTTTGTGCCGATTGTGGTGGTCCCTGTGGATTAAGGTAGTAGTCTTTCCGAGCACCAGAGTCCCTTTAAGAAACCTTATTTAACTGCAGCACCGGTCTTACAGCCTGCCAGTCTGCTTCAGTCCTGGTTCTGGTTCTGCAGTGGGCCCAGCGATACGGCCTGGGTCTCCGGCGTCGGTGTTGGCTCCCAGCAGAGCGGCGAGGCGAAGCTCAACTCTTAGCTGGAGGAGCAGAGTATTCATTCCTCCTCCTGCTAGAGCTTCTGTCAGGAGGCCGAGAGCTGCGGTGAAGCTGAGTCTGGGTCAAGGTCTGGGTCTGGGTCAAGGTCTGGGTCTGGGTCTGGGTCTGGGTCTGGGTCTGGATCTGGGTCTGGGTCTGGGTCTGGGTCAAGGTCTGGTCTGGGTCTGGGTCTGGGTCTGGGTCTGGGTCTGGGTCTGGGTCTGGGTCTGGGTCTGGGTCTAGGTCTAGGTCTGGGTCTGGGTCTGGGTCTGGGTCTGGGTCTAGGTCTAGGTCTGGGTCTGGGTCTGGGTCTGGGTCTGGGTCTGGGTCTAGGTCTAGGTCTAGGTCTAGGTCTGGGTCTGGGTCTGGGTCTGGGTCTGGGTCTGGGTCTGGGTCTAGGTCTGGGTCTAGGTCTGGGTCTGGGTCTAGGTCTAGATCTGGGTCTGGGTCTGGGTCTGTCCGTGGTTGCTACAGGAGGAGCTAAACGAGTTTCTGGTGAACCTGCATGATTTAATCTGATTACGTGTGGAATAACACGTATTAAGAATAACTATATAGAAAAAAGCCAATTTCCTTGATGCTCTTGTTTACTTACGAAGGTCATATAGAGGCAATATGAATACTATCAGACTGTTCCATAACCTTTTAAAGGTTCCTCACCGGTACTTTAATACATGTGTTGAATGACATCTCTGATGCAGGTCTGATCAGATGTGCTGCTGGGCATTGAGACAAAGTTCATGGCTGAGCTCAGAAAAGCGTTACCATGTTCTTGTCCGCCCTCTAGTGGTAGACCAGGAACACTGCATATCGTTCATACTGAGACGTATAGGCCGTATGCGTCAAGACAAACACAAAAACAATTTCTTGAAGCTAACACAAATGATTATTATGCTATGTGCATTTTAGATGTATTTGTTACGGTTTGTATATATTTAAATTATTATATTCCATAAGTCCATATTTATTGAGTTAAAGTGGCTTTTCATGTGAGCGTGAATAGTTTGGAATTGACAGAATTAAAAAGAGCAGAATGTAATGGTCGCTACGAATAAAAGAGCACAGGAAGGTGATCGTGAGCAAGTAAAAAAAAACATTATTTCACCTGAAAAGCAACGCTTTCCTCTTTTTGTCCAAGATGTGTCGGACCAAAGCACCAGCTATTATTTTCCCACTCATTTCCCTCTCTTTGGTTTTCTCTCCATCTTTTTTCTATTCGGCCCTGTTCTTGGAGTTTGTCTTCATCTCCCTGTGTCTCTCTGTTAGTTGAATGCTAAGGGCTCCACACACAGGGCTCCACACACAGGGCTCCACACACAGGGCTCCACACACAGGGCTCCACACAGGCATGTGCCCATTAGAATAGAACAAGGTGACAAACTGACACAGGCTTGTTTGGCCTCAGCTCCTTGTTACCATTACACACTATATATGGGGTTTGCAGGTTTTTCTTTATATGCACTCACTCACATATAAATACAAACAATGATTCCACGGACAAACAATTTGTGCTGTCATATTCCTATTGATTAGAGTAAATTACTTTTTTATATTTGATTTCTCAAATAGTATCAAGACAGACAGATGGTCCAAACCTCACCTGGTCTTGATTCCTTCCTAGAGCACATTTCCCTGGAAATGTGTCCCGTTTCCTCGAGGGCAGAACACACAGACACATTCCTGGGTTTAGAGTCATGCCCTCATGCACACTTCCGATCACAGTTGACAGCTGTCCACCTTCTCATTAGCTCTCTCTCCCTCTCTCTCACGCACACCTTTGTCTCACATTCTTTCTTTCTAAACTCCCTCTTTCCACCTCTAATATTTCTGACACGGGCTTGCTCTGTGGGTTTATGTTTCTCCCTCTAGAGCAGCTACTGCTCAACCTGTGAGGGTATGTCTTGACCCTCTGCAGTCTCTGTAGCGCCACACAACGCTGTGTGCAGGCAGGCAGAACTGTGGAAAACTCCTGCTCCAGACATTCCCAATGAAAGGAGATATTATTTATGTACAAATGATCTACTAAAGTTGAGTTATGTAAATTCCAATTAAAACCGGATGGTTCTGAGTGTATTTTGGACTAAACAAGGACATTTGAACTGAAGCGATTCACTTCCACGATGCTTCTCCAGGTAACATAATATTGGAAACTTGATTTTCTGATGGAAAGACATGACACCGGCTGAGCCATGGTGACTTCTCTCTAGTTTTGAACCTACCAGAATGTTAAATGTGTGCTTTTTATTTTAACGTAAATGTGTGTATATTAAGGGATACGATGTCAGTTAACATCTGACTGATTGAGCATACGTTATTTCAGATGATACATACATTTAAGTTACATTTCTGTTTTTCCCTATTTGATATATCTGAGCTTGTAATCCAGCGCCACAACACGGCTCTATATGAAATGAGTTTTTTTATAACACAGTTATTGTGTAGCGCCCCAAAACGACTTTTGGATTTGTTACTCAAGGTAGCTGCCAGGAAGGTGTACCCCTTTTTTGTTTTTAAGTAAAACGATAACAACTTGAATTCAGGCCTAATAACTTATAACTACACCGTTTTGAATAACTTGCTCTAGGAAACATCATAGAGAACAAAAGTAATGATGTTTTACTGCTTTATTTTGCACATACTGTAACTCATGCACTGGTGTGTGTGTGTGTGTGTGTGTGTGTGTGTGTGTGTGTGTGTGTGTGTGTGTGTGTGTGTGTGTGTGTATGTGTGTGTGTGCTCATCTCAGGAGCGCCAGCGCCTAGAGACCATCCTGTCTCTGTGTTCGGAGCTGGGCCGCTCAGCCAGAGATGAAGGAGGCTCAGCCACAAGTCCCACTTCAGCTGTGGCGGATCTCCGGAAGATCAACCAGGAACTTGAGAAGCTTCAAGTGAACGACGACGAGGACGTCGGCGACGACGACGACGACACACCGTCGGTCTTTTCGGACTCTTTCTCTACTAACGGAACGACCGGGAACGGACACATGGCCTCCCCTGGATCAGAGAACGGTTACTACGACGACGATCTGCAGGTTGGACGGAGGCGCAGCAGCGGTCACCGAGACAACAGGGCAGCATCCCCCGCTGTCAGCCTGCGGAGCTTCGCCCCTTCACCTTCTCCACGTGTACAGAGGACCAATGAGGTAAAGGGGATTTGTTTCTGCACATTCATACACACTCGCACAATATTACAGCTGTTGAACACAGGTAAGATCAACTGGTTTATTCATTTCAGACACAACTCCCTGAACCACTTTTAACATACACAGAGATGTATACAACATACATGCAGGGTTCGTACGGTCATGGAAAACCTGGAAAAGTCATGGAATTTTAAAATGTTTATTTCCAGGGCTGGAAAAGTCATGGAAAATACTTAAATCATAAAAGTTTGGGAAAAGTCATGGAATTTGTTATATCCACATGTTCATTTACGTCGAGTTTAAAATAATTCATATGTTTTTGAAAGGAAGACTCAAATTATAAGTCGGCATACGCCAAGTCCAAACAGATGGATTTGCACATAAAGGATAATAGTTTGATTAAAAGAATAAACATTTATATAAATGTTTCTAGGAATAAATATGTATAGTAATGTTTATTGTTTTAAACAAACTATTGGTGTCTTATTGGTGTCATAATCTAGATCCAGTGTTTGGTTTATCGTCCTCCATTTGTAAATATAAAAAAAATGGCACGTACTATGGTAACCAAAACATTTTTTAAGAGGATTATACACTAAAGGAAACAAATTCTTAATATAATAATCCATTTCCCGCGAAATGCTACACAAGCAAGACGGAGACCTGAGATTTCTATATAGTTATTCTGTGGTTAAGCAGTAGAGCGTATGGATTTACAGTCAGCATACACATCCTTCACGTTCACAGATGGGAGATATTTACAGACCATTTATTAGGTTAGAGCCAGCTGAGTGTTAACATTCACAGTGGACAGCTGGTGTTTGTATGTGTGTGTATGTGTGATCGTGTCCCCCCCACGTTTTTTAATGCTTCACGAGAACAGACACTTTCAACGCCCAGATGAAGCTTCATGATGCTTCACACAGAAAACCAGTTCAGTCGTCCCTTCAGTAGCCATAATATAAATTATAGATTATCTTGTCCTCCCATTTATCACCACATGGTCTAATTGGTGGCACATTACCATGAAACCCCAATAGTGTTAACTCATTGAACTACATCCTACAAATTAGATTGCATTGGATTGGATTACATTGTCATTGCACAGAGTACAGGTACAGAGGCAACGAAATGTACAATTGTTGAGTTTTTTATTGATGTTTCATACCAGGCTTTGGAGGATGCAGCTCGTCGCCGCGGACAGGAAACGAGGCCCTCCGAAGAGGAAGTGAGGCGTGTGGAAGAGGAGAGAATCCAGGTGCTGAACAACATGGAGGAGCTGGAGCAAAAGATCAAAGAGCTAGACAACCAGATGGATGAATCTGCCCAGGAGGTAAAGAGAAGAGCGATTAGGGAAGAAATGACAATTCATAGTTTAACAATAAGTCTAGAAGTTCTATTTTTAAAGAGAAACGAGGGATTCTACTTCTTTACATCAGTAATATGAGGTAGTGTGACATACCGCTGTTAATAAAAGTACGGATGAACCCAATGTCACTGTAAAAGCCTGACTTCCTGCTGTGTATGTATCCAAGGTGGAGCTTGAGCGAGCTCTGGTGGAGGCCGAGCAGGAGTCGGAGATAGCTGCTTTCCAGCAGGAGAAGTATGCTCTGGAAGCACTTCACAACAAGATGTCCGACCTGGAGACCAAGTCCCAACAGGAAAAAGACAAGGTATTTAACCGGCTACGCTTGATGGTCAAACAATGAGAGACGAGACAAGATGCACAGTCGCTGACGCAGAGACGCCAAGCAGAGCACGACGCGTTGGATGATGAGTCACCATTTGCACACCAAACACACCAAGTCCCTCCCTATGATGTTTGGTTGTGAAAATACACACACTGCTATGAGACCCTCGTACATGTAGGGGTCATGTGACTAACTGGTAGGCGTTAATCCCTCTCATGCTTTCTCCGGTCCAAATATATATCTGCTAATACTGCACAGGGTATAGCGGTCAGCAAGTGATCCTGTCTTACTCCTACGGGACGCCCATGTGTGTGTGTGTGTGTGTGTGTGTGTGTGTGTCTACTTTTACCAGTACATAGTAACATTGTAAGTGCATAAACGGCTTGTCTGTGTTGTCGGTATGTGTGGTTCTGCGAGGGCAGGCCACGGTTTAGCGTTCGGAGGTCCTGTTTGGCATATTCCCACAGCTGGTAGATACTATATACGTTCAAAACGTGGCCATGATACCGTGAGAGATGGAGGGAGGGAGAGACAGAGCGATCGGGTAGAGAAGTGTTGACGAGCTGCTGAAGTTGAGCGCTCGTACAGATTTCCTGCGAGCGTGTACGTTGTGTTATTTATAGAGGATAGTTAATCCACCGAGTCGTCGCTTCTCATTCATCCCATCAATCCTTTCCATTCCGAAAAAAGAGCAGGAGAAAGAGCTCAGGACCCTACCTTCATTTCCACCTCCCCAGTCCTCCATCTCTTTGGTCGATGTGTTTTCTCCTCCAGCTTGCCCCCCCCCCTCTCCCTCCCTCTGGGCTCATCTTGCTGACCTGGTTGCCGTAGTGACTAACTGTGGCTCCCCAGTCCCACTAACGCTGTCATCCTCTCTCTGTCCTGTGTGTGTGTGTGCGTGTGTGTGTGTGTGTGCGTGTGTGTCTCTGTCTCTCCGTTTGTTGTGCACATGAACACACGTGTGCGTGTCATGTGTGCGGGCATGTGTGTGTGTTCTGTACATGTGTGTATGCCAGGCGTGTGAGTTGCTGCAGGCAGAGAAGGGCAGAGTAGAGAAGTTGGCTCAGATTGTGTGTGAGCAGCGCTCCCAGCTGGACAGCTGCCCTGAGGCCACCAAGGAGCCCCTGCAGGAGCAGCTGGCCAGGGTCAGTACGAACACACACACACACACACACACACACACACACACACCTCACAAACACATGCACTGGAAGATAAGGACCAAAGTGTGTAAACCAACGGACCAACGCAGAGAAACCACGCAGATAAGCAGAGGACTGGATGGTTGTGGGAGGTGCATGCGTCCACAGACAGGCTGAAGCAGAACAAAGGCACATGAATGCACATGTCATGTGAATAATCACACGTTTCCTTTCCTGAACCAACTCGCCCTCTAACCCACGGCCTCCTCTGATCTGAGTCACGTTCTTCTTCTCGTTCTCTTCTCACTGAGTAACCTTTTAGGTACATTTCACCAATAGTATTTGATCCTGTCGGTGTTTATAATATATCAAGAGCTTGGCTATTATGGAAATACACTGACATTTGGGCATGCGTTCTACGGCTTCACCTTTTTGTTTTTGACGTATTTAACAACATCCAACCATCCAGGGCTGCACACTTAATTCAGGATTCATGGAGATCACAATTTACCTTCCAACAATTTATGTTTTTTTTTTATTTGCTCATATCAACTCATATCAAGTCCTTCCTTGACAGCCGTCCACCAGGGGGCCTGTGCAGTGTTTTCATATATAGCTTCACTATGAGGGAGCTGCCATGAAGCTGTTTCACTACTGATGCAGCAAGAGTGACAGCTGTGTATGACTTATTGTGTCCATCAGAAAGCTGATGAGCTAAATAAAATGCACTGAATTCAGGCAAATACATCATTATAATTTATTTTGTATTTTAATGCAAGGATTTGTCAATTAGCCGGAGTTCATTATTTAAATTTAAATGAGCAATAGAAATATGTTGTCCCAAAACAATTATTTTAACTGTCGCAGCTGGACATCCATTGATCCATTATGCATCCAACCCAACTGACATGGGGTGAGAGGCAGGGCTCCCCCGTCACAGGCCTGGAGAAGGACTCACGCTCATGTCCTCACCGACAGAGTCAGAGTCCTCTATCTGCTCTTGTCTCCTGGTCTTTTGTTGTGTGAACCTGCATCTTGAATCCTTTATCAGGTGTACGTGCTTTAACAGCACGCCTCGTTTAGTCTATCCTGTACGCGTTTCCTCTATAGCCTGTTTACCTGAGCGTTATTTCTCCTGTGTGTGTGTGTGTGTGTGTGTGTGTGTGTGTGTGTGTGTCAGGACTGTGAGGTGCTCGATGCAGAGTCAAAGCGATTCGAAGACCTGGAGTTTCAGCAACTGGAGAGCGAGAGCAGGCAAGACGAGGAGAAGGAGAGCCACACTCAAAAGCTTCTCCGGGAGACCGCAGACTACCAGCGGAGCACCGTCACCCGCAAGGTAACGGCATGTTAGATTGTGATTGAAAATCCATGATTTCAAATTATTTATTAAATCTAGATTTCCTCTCCTGCCGAAGTTGGCTAACTGTTTAAGATGGTTTGTAAAAGCTTTGTTTCTAGTGTTAGTGAAATGCTTTGTAAGTGAAGGCGTGCGTCAAAATCGGATGCCTGATTGAGCCTTTGGAAAAATTCAGCCAGCGACCTTCTCTCGTTCTCTCTTTTTTCTCTGAGATTTGATTCAAGTAAAATACAAGCTTGCTGCGATTGCAATCACACCGGGAGTTCTTTCTCAACACACAAGTTAATCCCCCCAAAACTCTCCCTCTCAAGCTAAGCACGGCCCTCTAATCCCCCACATTTCATCACCTCAGCCTGACCTCGTATCTCCATCTCCCCTTCTCACCGACCGGGCCCGTCCAACGGTCTCCATCCGCCTCTCTCATTGTAACAATACGATAACAAGTCTGAATGTTGCGTTTGTGTGAGGCGCGTTCCTAAACTCTAGGGAGCAGACATCATATTTCTTATCAGATACCTATTCCAGCTGCTTTGTGCTGTTATTCTGAAGGACACATCAGTCTCTTCCATATTTAGGATGTATATGAACATTAGCGAGCTAGAAACACGTAACGCCTGGTCTCGTTTTTCTTTCAGGAGCGACTGTTAACTCTGAAGAAGCAGGCAACACAGATTACCCAGCAGGCTCAGCGAGAGAAGGAGAGCTTCTTGAAGGAGAGGAGCACCCTCGAAGCAATGCTGCAACGGGTACGAAGATATCCGTGTTTGCACGTGGCTGCGTCTGCGTGCACGTGGCCCCCCGTGCCTCTGCGTGTGAATGAAGAGCAAAAGCAATCAAGAAGAGGTTCACGTTGTTTCCTTGTTCCGTCTATTAGGAGAAAGAGAACCTCACCATGCTGGAAAGAAAATATGCTGACCTCACTGGTGGCCGAGGTTTCACTCTGCGGGAGGTAGGTCTGAGAGGCAGCGGTCAGACAAGAGAATGAAGATAGTCCTCCTCTTGGACCGGGCAGGACGTCCTTCATTGCTAAATGTCGGGGTTTCCTTCTCTGCTAGGCTTCAGCTTCTCTGGCTGACGTGTGTCCTCCTCCAGGCAACGTGTGCGCCCTTGCATCCCTCCTCTCCTCTATTTCCCTCAAGAATGCAGAGGTACTTTTGGCTTATTTCACCACGGTTTTTCTTTCTATTTTCTTCTCTGTCCAGATCCAATCTTTTTCATCCTTACTTTTTTTATTTATTCTGTTCTTCTCCTTCTTGTAACTTCAAGTCCCTGCAACTTAAGGAGGGGAAAGTGAGACTTCTTTCATTAATGCTATGCACGGCTTGTACTTGCATATGTTAATACCCAGGTAACCGTGTTATAATGCCTATTTACTTGTGTAAACCACTGAATGAATGTTTCCTGTTCAGTTTCTAACTAATTTACTTCCAAGTGACAATACTCTTTGTTCTATTTTCGCTTTGAAATTGCTTAAATTGCCACCAAATTCTGCATCGTTCTAACAACTAATAAACAACTAAAAATGTGTCATTAATTTGGCTGACTCGCGCCATGCTATGCCTCACCCCTTCTTTCTCCACATGACACTTTCCAGGGCTATGTCACAGTCAGAGAAATCAATGAGCTTTACTCACAGCTTGGGGCGGAGCCTAAACCCGCCCTGGCCCCCACTCTGGCCAATGCTTCTCCTGAGTCCGAGGTAAACTCCTCCCCTGAAGACGACGCTCCTAAACCGGAGTACGAGGTGTGTGGGGTGGTGTTAAGGGGTCCCGCGTGTAGTTATGTAAACGGGCGTAGATTATGCAAAGTGTTTGGCTGAGTGAGTTTGTGTATCAGAGTGGTTTCCCCAGTTCCTTTCCTCTTTTGGCTCTATTTCCGTTTTTTCTGACAATATTCCTTTCTTCTCTTCAAAGTTCTGCCATTCATCCTCAACTGTCGGCTGTCATTCCTCTTCCTCCTCTTCCTCCTCTTTCCATATATATCCCCGCCCCCTCCCCAAAACGCCCTCCGTGCATTGGCCAGAGAACATGGTGTCATATAGAGACCCCTCTCCCATCCCTGACTCTCCCCCACCTCCCCTCCCTCTTAAAAAACACCACCACCAACACAGGCAGGTAATGCGTGGGTGTGTGGGTGTGTGTGTAGGTGTGTATTAGCGACTTTGTGTTTTTACGCAATGTGTCAAAACCAGATGCACAGTGTACACAGTTGCTTTGATTGATTGTTGTTGATTATGGTAGATAGTTGAAAGTACATTTGGTTTTAGTGCACGATTATTAGAGTTATCCTCCCCCCTATTCCATCTCATACTCATGAATAAATTAGAATTTATTTATATGGCTAAAATAAAAAATCTGGATTAAAGAATTAGAGAGTGCACTGGGGTTTTCCAGTGTATTCTTGTTGATTTCTTAATTTAAAAAAAGTTTTAGTAGAACATTTAAAATTCCACACAGAGCAACTTACATATATGATCTAAAATTAAATTGTATCATTTTGCTCATTCATTTAATTGAGATGAATGACAATGATACATAATTGATTGTCAATCAACTTCTTTGTGTGTGTGTGTGTGTGTGTGTGTGTGTGTGTGTGTGTGTGTGTGTGTGTGTGTGTGTGCGTGTGTGTGTGTGTGTGTGTGTGTCTGTGTGTGTGTGTTATCAGCATTTCCGTTTGCTGGAAGAGAAGAAGAGGTCTGACGGGGGTTCCCATCTAAGTGACACATTACCCAGGAAGAAAGCCACTCCCATCATGAGCCCCCAGTTCATGTGCGCTACACTGGGACGCAGCTACCCAACTAAGGTACACACACACACACACATATATATATATATATATATATATATATATATATATATATATATATATATATATATATATATGTATGCACAAATTACATTAACTAATCCAAATGATTTGATGTCATGCTTGGTCTATGTTCACAGGTTTAACATTCAATTGTATTGTGTATAAGCATTCTAGATATTGTGTCATTTAAAGTAAAAACAGGTCTGTTCTCTCTTTGTTTTAGTCCCATCATCCCCTGGTCCAGAGCACAAGTTGTGGCAGCATTCTCCCAAGAATCTTCTCCTTCCCCAGCAAGGAAACTGAATCTCGTCGAGGGCATAAAGGTAGACAAACATAAGCGTACACACTAACTTGGAAACCATATACACAGATAAAGACACTACTTCATGGGGATAAACCTAACTTCACTGACAAACCTCACTGCCCTGGGTTTTGTTTGTGTGCGTGCACGTCATTGTGTTGAGTCTGATCCCAAAGTGTCTCAGTTGTTTATGTGTCAGAGGAGATAGTGCAGGAATGTAAGTGAAGGAAGGCTGCTCCATCAAGTGGTGTGGAGTGTGTTAGTTAGTAAATGAGTTATTACAAAACAAGCTGCTTAGATGTAGATTTCGTCAACTTCCTGCCATAAAGCTCAATCAGCCATTTCCCATCATTAAGGAAATGTCTCATCCACCCTAGAGTATAATCCCTGTGCCCTCTGTTTGGATGTATGCTGACGATGCAGTTTACACTAGTTTTAACTACTGAAGATGAAGGGTGGTCTGTTACCTCGAGGGCCCCGTGCTTCTTTATTGTCCAGTTTGACGTGTGTATGGTCTTACTATTTTAAATGAAAAGCTAATTACTCGAGTGCAAACTGACCACATGCATCAACCAATTGTGACCTTTCATTAGATGTTTTTCCCGGACACTGCTCGGTGTGTATCTGGCCCCTCAGTCCCTCTGGTCCCTTGATCTGGCTCATCAGATGGGCGGGTCTGCTGCATGGGGCAGATGCTATCAGGTTTTCCGTGTGTTTCTTCCTGTACCCAGAGGCCGAGTTTGCCTATCTTTAAAGTAACCGCAGCACAATTATCATCGCCATCCCTCCTTCTTCTCCTGAGGACATCACATTTCCTACCAGACGACTCTGGACTGCCGTAACTCCGTTCAGGGCTCTTCTGTACCGCGCTCCCTTTGCAGGCCGGTTGTTCTTTCGGGATTCTACTTACTATTTGGATCAAGATTAGTTTCACCAATAGGGTGTTCATTTATTGTTCACTGATCGTAGAAGAGCGTCTCACAGTGGCGGGGCAGTGTGATCCAACATTGAAGCCGTCGGGGCAAACGGTTGTCCCAGATGAAGTGACGGAGACGGGTACAGCACGAGAGGGCACACGTGCATGGGGGGGGCAACTAAAGTTAGTCACTGCTAACGGCGTTGTGTGTGTCTCTCGCTCTTTGTGTGTGTCTCCAGGTCAGCCCGGCTCACGAGCAGCTTCACAGAACAACGTCTACCTCGATGCCTTCGGGTACCGTGACAACCAGGCCTTCGACACAATGAGTGTGGACAGCACGGACTCCATCGAAACCAGCATCTCTGCTTGTTCACCGGATAATATCTCCAGGTCGGTGGCAACACAGTGTGTGCGCGTGTCTCTGTGTGTTTGTGTGTGTATGTGTGTGTGGGTGTCTCTGTGTGTTTGTGTGTGTCTGTGTGTGTGTGTGTCTCTGTGTGTTTGTG